>UELU01145364.1:204054-404157 GCA_900490025.1 Megastigmus dorsalis | reverse complement strand
TAGATAATTTATATTGAAATTTTTTCGGGATTTCAATATTCGATATCGGTGTCAATAGCTCGTTTGTTTGTGGTTGAGTAATTTTTGGCATTTTTGCGGGTCTCAAATAGAAATATTGTTTTTTATCACGCTGAAAAGTTAACTAAATTCAGTTACATTTTTCTCAACGGTATTAGCGAACAGATTTATAGATAATTTATATTGAAATTTTTTCGGGATTTCAATATTCGATATCGGTGTCAATAGCTCGTTTGTTTGTGGTTGAGTAATTTTTGGCATTTTTGCGGGTCTCAAATAGAAATATTGTTTTTTATCACGCTGAAAAGTTAACTAAATTCAGTTACATTTTTCTCAACGGTATTAGCGAACAGATTTATAATATATACATGTCCATGAGTAACGAATTTTTTATCGTTCTTAAAGTGCATGTAAATTACTAAGTTAATAAATACTATTAAAATTATATTATTAAAGTATTTCGTAATTTATTACGTTATAGAGTTAAAAACATTCAGGTATAGTCGTTATTTATTACTTGCTAATAAATTAAGGACAATTTTATTGTGTCATTATGCATAATACTTAATATTTCTTAGTTATGAAGTAAAAAATTAACTACAAAAGTTGATTACTTCTTACACTAGATTTAAATACATGTATAAAATTATTAATTTTTAAGTATCGCGTGTTAATAAACTGAGGACCAATTTTGTTTTGTCATTATGTATAATGCTTATTATTTTCAGAATTATAAAGTGAAAGTATGAATTACTTTCAAAATGTTTTAAAAGGTTGGCAATACTTGTAAAACTTAAAATTGCTGTTATGTAAAGAAAAAATAGGGTTAAATATATATATATGGGATAATAAAATTGTCGATAAAATGTAATATTATTAAACAATTAAATCGGAAATCAGAATATAAGGATATGACTACGAAGAACAGGTATTCTACATTTTAACTTCTCTATAATAGTAGTAATGATTTTTAAAAACTCTTTAGTAATTATTTATATGCAGTTACGGTAGTAGATATTTATGAACTGGTAATGAATATGCACAATAGGCTTATTAAATCGTTTTTAGACTTGCCATACAGATAAACTTACTATAAACTGTAGTAATTTTTAATAATTACTTCCTCAGAAAAGAGCCTTTGTATCGATGAAAAAGAATTTGAAAAATGATTAAAAACATTTTTTAACATCAATGGAACAAAAATTGACTACTTGAAAAACGTGTTTTTTCGTGTGTGTGTGTGTGTGTGTGTGTGTGTGTGTCTGTACGTGTATACAAAATTTAAATTATGCGTTTGAATTAATTTTTAAAATAGTTCTTTTATTATTTTGAAAAGTGTCATTTTTTGAAACTTTTGAATCTCTTATTATATCAATCCTTATGAAAATTTATTTAATTATTAAGGGTATTATTAGCATGAATTTTCAAAATTCCCAAGCATTATAAGAATTATTATTTTTAGACAAAATAATATTATGAAAAAATGCGCTTTTTATAGCATGCGACAACAGGAGTAAAACTGCTCTAATCTTTTCACAATTTTATGCTATAAGCCGTTGTAACTCGCTGTGCTTCGTAGATATAAATATATCAGCAATGTTATTTTTGTATTTGTGCGTTATAACTCGACCTTTATCTATATACTAAATTTATTGCTCATCTGTTTCAAAGTCATAAATTCAAGCGAACAAAATAATCAAACGACTCATTCAGACTAGTACCAAAATTAAATAAAAAATTAATTTACTCCTAATACTAAAACTCAGACAAGAAAATTATATTACATTCTTATTTGTATCCATCATAATTTCTCCCGTACGAAATAAGCTATAGGAAACGAACGAATAACAATCAATAAAAAAATTCATTATTAATCGAATGACTGGCAACTTTTGGCGACCAAGAAGATTCGTTCCCGATCGTAGCAGCACATCCTCCGATCAATGCCATTTCAGCGCTAATTGGAAATTAAATCTTCGCCGCGGACTCCCGCCGTCTCTTATATACGTATATACCTCGCGTTGCATAAGCAGAAGAAAATAAGGCTTCAATGGACCCATCAATCTTGGAAGCTGCGAATTGGAAAGCCGCGCCGAAATGTCAATGTCAGCTCTCTTTCCTCGTCGCTCGGCCACACAAAATTCATATGCTTATATATATATATATATGTATATATATTTGCAACTTTCGAAAAAGAATCCGTCGCCGCCGTAATCAAAGATCACGAGACTCAGAGGACGCTAGAATTCCAAAAACATATCAAATCGGTAGCTGCGCGTTTTTCAGAAGAAAAAAAGAACCCTACTAATTAAGTTGTTGGACGCGTGAAAAGATTGATAGAAGCGCACCTTCGCTGCGTCCTCTCGCCTCTATACGGATATATAGCTCTTATATTTATCGCCTGCCAGGAGTTATTTGCATTATTTGGAATATTTATACTTGCTATGCGCTCGGCATCGGCGGCGACGAATGTCCGTATAATTCGGGCTTTTATTGTAATTTATGGACGAGTTGACGGCGAGCGCGCGGCAAATGCGACGTATTATCGACTATCGACGTATACGCGAGTCTTGTATATAATAGCCCGATCGTTTGACAGAGCTTGTGCAGCGTGTGCGTAGCCAATTAGCTCTATTAAGTCGCTGTTTGACATTCCTATTTACAGAGAAAACCAGTCGATCGCTGTTGGGCATGAATGTGTACAAGTAATATTTTATTTAGAATCGCGTGAATAATTGGCTATGGGATGTGTTTGGAATCGTTGATGGCATTTGGCGAGAGTTTTCAAAAGTCCATTTTGTTAAATAATTGCCGGAGATAAACATTGTGATAAGCATTAAAAATGAATAAATAATAAAAAATTAATGAAGTGTACAAGAAGATTAAAACCAAACGGGAAAATAACCAATAGGATTATTCCAAAACAATATTTATCCGACCCATTACTCCATTCTCGTTCATGTATCACCAAACACGATCGATACCTAAGCCTCTCAGCTTACGATCTAAACGATTTCTATACTCGCTAATAGATTTTCCGTTCAATCGCAGACAGACATATCCAATCGATCGAGAAATCGATCCCCATCAAACAACACTCAACAAGCAGATCATTCGCACAACTACACGCGCGCCTCTAATCGAAACCCCAAACCCTCCGCAACAACTATTGTATATATATTGTATATATACAGCAAGCGATAGCAATCGAGCCATAGCTGTCACGCTTTATTACACATCGCACGAGCGCGCGGAAAATCGCGTACGTGAAAAGGGACACGTATATACGTGCATGTGCACCGCCACGAAAATATACACACGTAGAGGAGGCGAGATCTGTGTGTGTGTGTGTGTGTGTGGAAGCGGCAGCTGGTGTATATGCACGCCTGGGACTTTCTATTGGGTAATACGTCTTGGTTGTACGCGCTCGCTCGGATATATATACGCTTGTATACATAAAGCATGAACGACTTTCGATGTGCTTGGAATAATTTCTACGATTATTGGCTATGCCGAGGATCTTTTTTTTTTACGCTCGCGTGCAGGATGGTGTCCTTTCTATCTTTTTTTTTTATTGGTTTCAGGTTGGATGTTGCGACGAATGTTTCGTTTGGGATGTAAACACTTATTTCATTCGAAAGCAAAATCAACCCTTTTCCGTTTATGGCATAGACGAATGAAAGCGAGGTCGAGGTTTTGTTTTGCTCAATAAGCGCGAGTAGATACATGCCGAGTACGGTAAGATCACTCGATTATAATTATTTTTATTATTTATGATTCTGTTGCTAAAAAACTTTTAAATATAATATGCATTTTATATAATTTCTAGCTCTGCACTCTGTTGTTAAGAAACCAAGTAACAGCCATCAATATATAATTCCCACAACATTTCAAGTTCTGCACATATATTCGTCCATGTACCAAACTGGACTTCCTTATTTCCCAGGAAAGCAGTTTATCACTGATAAAAGCACCGCATCGCTTTCCCCAAGCGCATCATATTCCCGTATTTCCGCGTATACATATATATATATATCGTGCATCGCATCGGGATCACGACCGATCGATATATATATATATATAACGATCTCACTCCAAAAGGACGTAAATTCTATTTTCCACGTATATACGCCGGAATATCTCAGCTTTCCATAAGCGCATAGATCAGCTTGTAAATAAAACCGCGACGAGCAGCTCGTCGAGTCTCTCGTCGCGAGAGCGTGATATATAGTACGAACGATTTAAATTTCTCCTCTCCGCGGTTCATCGTGTGGTCACCGCGGCAGTTTCGCTATGAAGATCGTCAACGGAGACCAAGGCGTTGTTATCCGTAAGACTATGGGAATACACTCGCGTCTGGGGTTTATAGTGCCGTTCCGTGGACATTTTCTATGTAGCTTGTGCGCGTACTTTTGATGGAAATATTATGTTCGCGCGAGAGAACTGCTGCGGTGTTTGCAGTTTGGAGAGATGAATGTGGCTATGGAGGACTCTTATGTTGGAGGAGGCATATTTATGCGACGTGTAGTCGATAAATTCGTAGAGTGGAATTTATTCGTCTTATTTTGGAATCCGAATTGGGGACACTGCTTTAAGTGCAATCGACATTTATTCACTTAAGAATTAGCATATACTTTTACTCTGGACGTAACAAGTCCTAGTATAGCTTCAATAAGTTTTTTCAGATACAAAGATATTCGTCTATTGCGTTAAGTCTCCCAATTAATTACAGGTTTACGAACAATTAAGGAAATGTGATAAAGGTACACAAATGTTTATTTCTCTCTACAAAAACAAGATAAAAAGTCATAAATCTTATCATAATAATAATAGAATAATTTATTCTTAATTTCACTATAAAACGTTTTAAAAGAATGTGTTAGTTCATATATAAAAGTTTCATTTCACAGGAGTGTAGATTTACGCACCTATACATTGTTTTCATGCCCATCGGTGTAATTTCCAATTGAGAGAAATTAGTTTATAATGGGTTAAGTGCTTAACAACACTGTTTGTTTGAATTAGCTGCCATCCTATAATTTGCGATCACGCCATTGATTCTATGAGCGGAAAATCGCTTCTATTGTTTTGTCTTTTAATCGGTCGTGCTTCAAGTGGCCTGGAGTAGCAAATGTTGGCAAGTGGGTTACCACCGTTCATCTTATCGTACTAGACAAAAGTATAAAAATAGTGTTTATGCTTATAAGCAAGCTAGATTAAAAAATATTTTCGTCATTAAGTTTTTTTTATATCTATATTTATTTAAAAAAAATTTATTCAAAAAGTATGAAAAATTCGTTTGCAATGTGAATTAAAATATTTAATTCAAATTGACAGCAATTCGAACTTATGAAACTTTACATGCAAATACAAAATTGCAAATAATTCTTGTATTACCTGCAGTTGTGCATTAATGATTTTCGAATTCTGAACTACGATAAATTCACAGCAACGGCATGTTACGCGCTTATTATGCATTATAAATTGCGAGTGGAGCGCACATTGAAAGTTTATTATTAGGCATTAAGGATTTTCGATTTATGCGTCGGAAAAAATACTCGTCACACGCTTTCACTTATTCGGCTTTTTTTTTTTTCAACCACCTTATCAATTTTTTGCCACTGTAAAAATATGCCGCGTTTTGTATGGGATTTTTATACTTCTTTTATTGGCTACAAAGGCAGTAATTATTTTTCCCGCGAAGTCCGGTGCTTATACGCATTACATTTTTCATATGAAAACATAGGCGCGTAAGCGTCGTAAATTATACAATAAAATTACCGACGCTAGGAAATCAACCGCATAATATTTCTTGTTAAGGAAATCAAACGAATATAAATCTCTTGTACAAAACAATTAATTACATTTTATTATGTTCATATGAGTACGTTTTTATTACCTTGCTTTTAAAAGCTCACGAGTCTGCTTTTGAGATTTCATTAATTAACGTTAATACTGTTATTTCTATTTCGGATTCTTTCATAAATTTGATTTGTTGCGGTTGTCAACGATTCGTTACAGCATTTTATCTTTCAACATGAAAATATTAAAATGTAAATTAATTACGTATTAGTTTTGATGTCCTTGTTCAGTAGTTATTATTTCATTAACCTTTATACAGAACTCAAAAACTTTTACTTGTCATTTCACTGATGAGCTCAACGAGTAGCCCGAGGGGAAACACATTTTCAATTTCTTCTTTTTGATTTTCATAATTTCCTAATACATTTTCTAATATTTGATAACTTTTTCCTTCTTCGTGTCACCTTTCATTTCCCTCAATTTTTATTCTCCTTTATACTCGTCACGAAAAGTTTTAAGGAACTGTACACATCTACTTTAGCAGTCAACTTTACAGAAGCTATGACTATAAATTATTATCATTCGTTGATGACCGATAAATTCAATCTATATTAAAAATCTTTAAACTTATTTAATTTTACTTAAAATAGATAATATAACAATAAAGCAAACAATAAAACATTAAAAGTTTATCGAAGCGAAAATTGTCATCTCGAAAAACTAAAGTCGAAATTAGGTCTCAAATATCCGAAAAATACGATATTTTCGCCTCACGTATTCGAAAACCTCGACAATATCTACCAACTCCAGCGCCGAAAGTCCAGAGATTCTCCACCAGGTGTCAGACAAGCACAGTCACCGATCCTCTCTATCCCGCGCGAGAAGGTGAAAAAAAAACGAACGCGAGAGAGGAAGAAAGAGAGCCGCAGGCGTGCAACAACACACACACACATATATAATATCCCGTAAGCGGGGGAAAGTAGTAGCAGCGAGTATAAGTTCACGTTCACGTGCAGAGTGGGAATGTGTGTATACATGACGAAGCTGTTGCGGTAGTGGGGCGATCACCTTTAAGTGCGAAGATCACCGGCTTGGCCTCGACATTCGACGTTCGGCTCTGTCAAGGCGCGCACACGCCGAGGTTACGCTCCTCCAGCTTGTCGTTTCTCTCGGAGAACCGGAATTTTTTTTCGGCTTTGTAGGAGTGGTTATATGGTAGGATAAGAGCTAGTACAGGGATTCGGTTTGTTTACGGACTGCTTTCTGCAATTAGTCTAACATTTTACTTTTTTTATATACGAAGTTTTTGATACTTTTGTCGTATGATATTTGAAAATTAAGCAATGACTTTAGATTTTAAAGTAAAACTTGCGATTATAAGATTAAATATTCTTTTTTGTCCGTTAAATTTTGTAAAGAGAGCTTTATCATTGTTACAGTCCTTGGGCGCTTCTGGCGGAAATAGCTGGAAAAATACGTATTTGTATTAGTGAAGTGCAGCTTTGAATGCAAACTAATTAATAAGCTACATCTGTTATTTTATCCAAACACTTGATACAGTCCGGGAACTGGTGCTTTTATCTTGCATAAAATTTTAATGTTCATCGATGTATCATTTTCGATTACTCAAAGTTAAGATTACTCAGGATAAAATTGAAATTTTCGTACGTCATAGCATTGAAACATTATCATACTTTGACAGTTCAAAGAACTTTCTTACAGCAAAAAAGCATCGCAAGCACGTATTTTTGTTAAAGGGCAAAAACGCACATACTTTGTAATAACATATATACACACTGTAAATCGAACTTGCTACCAATTTCATATACGTTCGTATACCTATGCGTTTTATCACTTGGGTATAGCAGGTATGGTACAAGCTTTCGTACCAAATAAAGTAACACTCACAAGTGTGTGAAATTGACGACAGAGCGCGCCTTTGGTTGCACTGACAAGAAGATCAGTATTTTTATAGTTATCGAAATGTAGTGTATAAATTAGTATTAAATATAGATAAATAAATCCATCGATAATTGTTTAGAGAAATAATCGCTTATGTTATCTTAAAACCTATAAATCACGAGGAAAGTCGCTCAAAGTTTCGATAACTGATATTAACATTGTTTTCTTGATATATTACGTTATAATCCGCTGCAGCGCGCTCACCTTCGCTCATATACGTAAAGCAATCAAGTCCAGCGTCGACGCCTATCTTTTTCGCACCGCTAAATGAATGCATTGAATCTTTATTAGCTTTACGTATACGCTCGCGCATATTTTTATATACGGCCACTCGGCGAGATTACATTACTTCAATTATGCGCTCGTTATTCACGATTACCGGCGCATTGTTTAATCGCACGCCGGCCTATTATCCTATCGCTACAGAAGTATTTGTTACGCGATGCACTTGCGAAATTGTAGGTCGCGCTAAAACCACAATATCTTCAATGATTATAATGTAGAAGCGCGGATTATACGTTGATGTCCATAATAAATTGTATCGATTCATAAAGTATAGGTATATAAAAGTGAAAAGCAATGTAAAAGGTAAAGCAAAACTACGTATCTGCAGCATTGATTGTAATATATTATCACGAATCTCTTTTACTTTCAGATCGATTTTCATTCGTTATCTCATCGGTTACATCATCAAAATCACGCACAAAACATTCTATTTCGAAAAGAAACCAAGACACCCGGTACATCGGGGCTCGCTCATGAAACCGTCAAATATCAGTTCTCACGCGCCGCTGCGGCCACACACGCTAAAACAGCAGCAGCAGCAGCAGCAGCAGCCATCAAAAGTCCAATTCCCCGAACGTGCAGTAAAACGATCAAACGCGCGCGAATCAACGTCAAAATAAACTCTGCCCGTTTATATACACAATGACAAACAAGCAACAGACTCTCTCGCGTCATCCTAAATGCCGTATGTTTATCGTGTTATACGCTTGCATATTGATAAGGATGTTCGTAAAAAAAAAGGAACAGAGTAGAAGGTGCGTGCGCAGTGCAGTAGCCGCAAAAGCCGCAAACACCTAATAAACGGGTGTGTGTGTGTGTAAGACGAAAGAGGCCTGTGTTGTTGCTGCTGCTGCTGCTGCGCCAACCACCGGCCTAATACGTAAATTACCCACAATTATCCCCGCAAGTCTTTTGAATGCAGAGCGCGTCTGGAAGGCAGTGGATACATACACACACGCGCGCGTCGTATATACCGCAAGGCAGTTGCTCGTAAATTTCCGAGGTTGACGCGTGATTTATGTATGGTACGACGTGTGAGGAGGGTGGGGGGAAGACTTTGGAGTCGCGACGGAAGAGATGATTTACGAGAAAGCCGGAAAATGAGCGTGAAAATAAATTGGCGCCACGTGAACGCGGCATTTATATTATCGCTTCCGAGTTACGAGCTTTTCTGGAAATCTGCGCCTTTTTACGCGGTGATCTTTCGTCTTCTTTTTTTTTTTTTTTCGTGGGATTTGAGGCTCGTTGGTGCTGAGAAAAGTTGAGGTATTTGGATTTGAGACGCTGCTGGAATTGGAGACTCGCTGATGACATTGTAAAGAAGCGCCCGGTATTGTAACATTTGTATATTGTAATGAGATTCGTGATTATTTTGTTGTATTGCAATAATGAAAATATTCTGCGGCTTGTAGACATATCGGAAACGTTTCGCACGTTTACGATACTGTTTTGTACAATGAATCATTACTCTTCTGAAGAAGTCTTCGGTATTGATAAATATGCAGACCGTTTACAAATCATTTGATATTTGAAACCTGCATGTTTACAGTTTTGTCCTGATTGTAATGTTCGTTATGTTATTAAAAAAGAAGAGAATATTTAACAAATGTCAAGCCTAACTGATATAATAATTATAGAAGAAGTCACGCATCACGGTGATCGGTCCGACTAAACTAAGGTACGTTTCTACTGATTGCATAATCTGCACCTTTTACAACCATGTACTCTAACAATTATAGATTTTCAAGAATGGATCTTTAAACAATTACGGTTAACATGCTTTCACTTACTGAACTTCCTGACGGCACGTTGACTTATTGCAAAAATATATTACATCTATTTATAAAACTGAATAGTATTCGTACAATTATACATTCGACACACCCTTCCAAATGAATAACAGGAATCATCAACTCCATCAAGAGCGCAGCTCTTCCCAAAATGTAAAAGCAGCAAAAAGGAATCGCGAGTGGAAAAAGCCGTTGGAAAAGGTTCAGCGCACCATGCGGCATGCATCTATACGAGACGCGCGCGCGCGCGCGGCCTTTGTTTTCCTTACCACTCAAGTCTAAGGCCGCGCGCGGTACCAAGTAACAAGTGCAACCGGTGAACTTTCACTCTCATCTCGCTGCGTTGGTGCAAACAACTCGGCTTGCTCTTATAGGCTTGCGGGAAAATCCGAGCTAACTTCTTTCTCTACCTCCCCACCACTATATACTCACTACTATACCGCGAACGAACGCGACCTGAGCATCTCGCGGATGGCGCGTGTGTACAGTCGAGCTCAAAAGTATTTTAAGATTCTGTGGGTATATTTAGAATTGATAAAGGCCGTTTTGAACTATTCGGGTTTCTTTGAGTTGATTAATTCTAATGTTTGATGTTGTATAAACGGTTTTTTATATTAAGAGTATCACGAAGTGAATGAAACAGGTTTTTCTCTAACCTTTTAAATTGTCTAATTGAAAGACGAATCTATAAATGAAATGATGAAAATTACGTCAACGGATCATGTATCTATGTCAGTTCATAGTACCGCGTATTAACATTTTTTATCAAGTAAGGAAATTTACACATTTACCTTGCAATTTCAATGATATCTAGAGCTCAACTCCTCTCGACATTGAATGAATTTAAATATGTATTAGAAAAAGATCAAATTTTAACGCTGTCTGTTAAAAATGATTACCGGGTGCATGACTTCCAATAAAGTTGCCATAAGACATTTGTACCCTTTAAGAACAGCATGTGTCAAATTATATACTAATGTTTACTATAAAAAAATCCATAAAATTTTCCAAATCCAATAAAAATAAAACTAAATGTGCCAATTATACTGGATCTCGTCCGCTCACTATAAGACTCTGTACAATCAATTTACCGTATCCCTCTTATTGTCCCATAATATAATTAAAGCTCATACAAATATCCTATACATAATATATTTGGTGTTCTAAAATTATTCTTAAAATTACACTATTCTTAAAATTATACTTATATACAAAACCCCCGCACACCAGCTTCAAAACAAAAACCAGTTTGCCGCACAGATACTAAAACCGATTTTATCCAATTAATGTAACACGTATTACAAGTACTCTCTCTTACTCAACAAAAACCATCGATCACTCAAAACAAAACCGCACACCAACCGTAGATACATATACTCTTGGCATTGACTGTACGCGGAACAACCGTCACAACCCATTCCCACCCACTCGCTACACCCAGATATAGAGAGTTTATACCGTCGCGCCGTTAATCGAGCCTCTCTTCTCCCCAATCGAGTTGCTCGACGACACACGCTTTTTTTCAAAGAGCTGCATAAGCTTTTTATCGCTTCTCTGCGCGCATTATAGCGAGACACGACGACGAAAGTAGGAAGGAAGGCACTGCATTTCGGGGAGAGGGAGAGATTCGTTATGTAAGCTCGTGTGTGTGCGATGTATATTTCTGCACATCTCGTGATGCTGGGGGGATTCGCGTGTAGAGGCCGGAAGACAATTTGATTTCGCGTCGAATGCTCGCCAACCGTATATATGTGAGTTCGATGAGCATTAGAGCGGAACCTGCGGGCTTCGTCTATTCGTTTCGCTTTTGCGCTTATTGGCAGTTGAAAAATGATGGATTGTGTAAGTGCAGCTTATTGACGTGTAAGATATTAATGGTACATTGATTTTTTTTTAAGAATCGCGAGCGTTTCGATGGTTTCGTGTTATTCGATGGCGATGGTATAACGAGTAGACGATTTGTACGGAAAACGAGTGAAAGTAATAATAATGTGAATCAAGGTGTTATTATATATCTATATACTTACCATGGATACGCGATTTAAATTTTGTCATGTACCAATTACAATAACTTCCCTGCAAATTCAGCAAATCTTTTATAAATAATAATTGTATTGTAAGAATTTACTGAAATCTCAAATCATTATAACGATATATTATAAATATGCATCATGATCGAATACATGTTTCATTTTAATACACAAAAAATATCTGTTCATCGTACGCATGATTCAATCGGTTCATACTTACTTTATTATCACTTGAACCACGCTCTAAAGCCAATTCTTAAATAATTTATTGAAATAAGTAATTCGCGTTACAGGTTTTGATTTAGGATTTCCTTTTACATTTCATAATATTCATATTATTGCAAGGATCGTAAGGCAAAATATCGTATACTTTTATAGAAAATTGATTTTAAAATTATAGTTTTTCTTTCACCGGAGAACGACAAACCTCCATTCATGTAAAGAAAGAGGTACAATGCACAAGCGCCTGTGGGAAGCGTGAAATCGCGCACCACAGTCTGTCCATAAAAAGCAAGCGTAAGCGCGCAGTCGACGTCGCCTCCTCGAATATGCGACTACATTACACGCGAGGGGAGCCACGCGCAGGAGACGAAAATTTACGTCCCGAAGCCGACACGGTATACGTGTGTATACCTGCGCGTATACTTCAGGCATCGAAGGAGGCGTAAATTATTGTCGGGTCCAATAAGTTTTACGAGCGTTCTGGAGAGAGAAAGACTACCGAAAGGGGAATGGACGCGAAATTCATTGGAGAGATGCACCTTCCCGATGCGTCAGCCAGAATAACGCACGGCACGAGCTTGATTCTGTATTACTGACTGATGCGCTGGCTTTATGTATTGTGGCTGTTGTGTGTGAGATTTATGGCTGATCTAATTGAAAAGATCAGATATTCTTGATAACTTAATATCTTATGCTTTTTAGCTAAACGAAACGTTATTGTTCTCTGCGTTTTTATTTGTGTTTATTAGTTTCTTTTTATCAATATCTATAGTTGAATGTAAAAAGAATAATATTTTTCAATGTTTTACGCGTTACAGATATTCAAAGGAATTTCCATGTGGCAATAATTGCAAAAGGTGGTTAGATTATGTCTGATTTTCGGGTACATCTTATAATAAATCTTTAAAGCATTTCATCCTCTAATTAAAGTACATTACGAGATTCTCTATTTTACGTAATCTCAATTTACACCCATTAATCGTTGCTCAAAGTGGACTAGAGCGAGAAGCATACAAGCGAGAGAGAATCAGACGTACTACTTTATGATTACAAATATTCACCTGTTCCTATCAAATTGCTACAGACCAGTCGAAATCAATGCTTTGCATAAGCACGATATTCGTAAACCATATTTTCAATCTATTCTAACTGTGTATGTGTAAGTTTGATATCTAACGACATGAATCTGAACTTTATACAGTTTTCTTATAATTTCAAATATTTTAAGTAGTTCCACACGTAAATGCAAGTTAAATTTTATTTCTAATTAGCTAAGTATTCATAGTACTTCTTTTTTAATTCTTATTTCTTTTACTAAATATATTTAGAACGATCTAAATTCTGTCATGAAAAATATTTGGGATTTACGCTTCATTTTTTCAACTTTCTTTTACCAACCTCTCATATCGCAGAAAGAAAAATTATGAAAGATTGAAAAAGTCACGTCTGCACTGCGTGAAAAACGCTTAACCGTAAATTATTATCTATTCAATGAACTCGACGGACTTTCAGAACTTGAAGAAGACATCAAGGATGGAGATTCAGTGAAATCCGACGAAGAAGACTCACGAGATTTTCGCCTCGTCATCCCGCCGATTCTTTCATTTAGCCACACTGTATAATTAACTTTTACACCAATAACGATGACTGCGAAAATCATCAACGTTGAATCAACTCTATTCATAATAATTCATGCAGAATATACTTTCTAACACATCAGCGTTTTATACGTTCATTCCGACCAAAGTATTATCACAATAATCACACTTTACACGGCAAATCTCAAAACTACTTTACTAGAAAATGACATATTTCGTGCGTATGCGCCAGCTTCGAAGCAAATTAGACTTCGTTCGAAAGTAAGCCAAAGAAAAACCGTGTATTACTATACACACGGGGATAATATCGAGATTTTCGTATACCGATAGTATAGGATACGGGATAAAGTGTGCGAAAACACGTCTATTTTCCGCAAAGTGGCGGAGGCATAAAAAGAACAAGCTTAAATTATCGTGCAATCAAGTATAGCTTTACGACCTTTCGAATCTCCACACGAAGGGTAGACAAACGAGCGCGCGCGAGAAAAGAGATTCGGTGAAATTCAATGGGGCATATAAGTGTGCTTCAGACTTTTTTTCCGCGAGATATTCTCGGGTTGTTCGTCAGGAGAGAAAAAAAGCTAACGCTTCGAGACTGCACAGACTTGAAATCACTTAACCGTCGCGCGCTATTTTCCTTCTACTTTGTTTCAACGCTAAACTAATGATTCTCATGGTAATTAGACGGATGTATATGCGCGTGAACTGTGACATTTCAAAGAAAGCGTGCCTATGCTCGATGATAAATGCCTTTTTAAAAGCTGTACAAAATGAATTTGCGGCAATCAGTATTCAAATATCGATAAACAAAAATTGACTACGCCGCCATTCACGCGGTAACGCGTATTTTTTCGCACGTCTACCACATTATTTAGCCTCCTTACGTAAACTATCCGCAGCGCAGACGCCAAATCGCTCGAAGCTTCAAGAAAACCTATAAATTAGCGATCAGCCACAGAACCGAATAGCCTATAGGAAGAATATCTAAAGGTTATAGAAATAATTCAATGGCTCGAAGCAAATGTTGCTGCCCATAGTCGTAATCATCGAGCATCGATATTTATCGGCATCGCCCATGGGGGAGCAGCTATCCGCGTAATTATGCCGCGGGGCCACTTCCGCTTTCTCTCCTGTATATACCAGCTCCGAGAGCCTATGAGATAAACGAGTTCTATGACTCTTCCAAGTCGCGCTCGTGTGTGTGTGTATGTGCATCGCAAGCGGGAGAGAAAGTAAGGTCACGGGTTCCTTGTATATACCGACCTGGGAGAGACTCGGGATTGCCGACCCCGCACCGACCAACGTTATAATGCACGATTCCCCCGCCGCCGCGCACTTTTTCAGCCTTTCCACGGCTTATACAGTTGCCGCCAGAAGTATTTCGACGACCTGACGTGTTTTACACCGGCTCGATTCTTTATACCTTTATGGTTTTGCCTTATATCGTAGTCACGCTCTTCGCTGCTGCTATAATATTGTTTCACTGAACTTGACACTTAAAAATTAACATTTTAGAACTGTTTTGTAGTTTTAATATTAATGTTTACATTACATTTATATCGAAATCTAACAATTTTCATTATTGAATGGATTGTATAAAGTATAATTATGAAAATGGTTAAATTAAGATGAACGAATAAACTTACCATCTAGCCGTTGATAAACTATATGCGACGCGGAATCATTTTTAATAAGAAAAAAAGGTTTTCGTTACTTGAAACGAAATTCAACTAGTTCAGTGGGAATTACTTTTGGCCAATACTGTATGTGTACCACGTCCATACGCTTATGAGCGCACGATTTTACTCGATCATTATTCATAGGAGAATATCTTCGCTCGCTCAAGCGATTAAGCGCGCACGAGGATCTATACCCTTTTTCCACGTGATGCCAATGCGACGATTAACATGTTTATAACGATTCAAATTCGTTTTTCGTCGCCGCACTTTCACAAACGCGCATCAATTTTTTCCCGCTTTCTCAGATAAGTAAAAAGAAGAAACGACGCCGAAATAAAGTTTGACAAAGCGGGAGAACCTCTTATTTTTACTACTCTGAGCATTTGCTCGATTTCCGAAGCTTTTCAAACTAATCCACAAATTTAAATTTCTCCCCAATGTTATGGGCCTTTATGTGCAGCTTTTTAATTCAGAAAACGAAATAGAAGCCAACGTCGCGTACCACGAAATAAAACTTTTCCTCTTAAGTCCACACGAGCATAGGCAATAAATCATAATTCCGAAAGTTCGCCAACAGCATTATTCGTCTAGCGACGATTATTCACCCGTCAAACTCTATAATACATTCTCTCTCGATGAATTTTCCCTCGCGCGAACAGGACGGACGCAGAAAAATGAAAAAAAAAAAGAACACACTAAAGAACGCATCATAATAAACTCGTAGAAAATGATCGCCAAGGCCAAAAGCGATTGTTTTCGACGTGTGCATAACGAAGATCCTGGCAATTTTCTACAACAACCGTCGAACGTGTCGAAATAATGCGCGCGTAGCCTTGAAGGCATATGTGTACAGAACGCACCGGAAGCTGCTTATGGTCACGACCGAACGATTACATTCAAATTGAGTCAAATTGTTCATAGCGAGACATGCGTTTCTATTTTTTTTTCCTGCCCGTGGAACGCGTCACAATTACGCAGAATATATCCTGCCGTATTTTTACGTTAATCAGCGGCGCTACTGAGATTGTGATTATACTATCGCTAATAACAATTAATTAATGATAAACAACCTCTAGAAGTTTTTAATTAGTCCTCTTGTTCTCATAATTCGTCTGAGTTTGTTCGTTATCAATGTATATCTTTTGTAATATCGCGGTATAAAGCTTGATTTTAATGAATCTTAATATTCTTAATCAGTATATATTATATACTTTCGATATGTTAGAATTATTTTTCCTCGCCCGGTACTTGTGCTCAGATTTGGATTCTCATTACTCAAGTAATCGAATTATCGCCGGAACGTTTTCAGTGCGCATTAATAATTCAACGTTTCTTAAAAATGCATACACCCGAACGAAGATTGATATCATCTACTTAAGCAAATTACCGGGTATCGGCATCGCTGCCTCATGAGTCTGCGGTTACGCGATAAGTATCAGCAAAGTGGACCAAATCAGAAGTCGTAATTGGCTTCTTACGCTAACAGCCTCGTACACGATGTGCAAAGCTCGTCACAATTAAATTCACCTTTAATAAGCAAACATAATTATCTGCATAAACAGGATTAGTGTGTGATGTACACCAATAGTGCAAAACAAAACGCAACTCGTTCGCAATCATTTCAATTCCTTTTTTTTTTTGTATAAAAATGTTTCGTTTTTATTTCGTGTAGAAAAATAATAATTGAAAACGTACAAAAAAATTAATAATAATATTACATAACTAGGAGCTAATAAAAAAAAAGACACCTCGCGTTTACTTTGACAAGTTATTTACAATGGAGCACAGCGGTATAGAACAGCGTTGAAACGCGATGATGATTTGTGGCGCGGACACCTGCATAAGCTCGTTGTGCAATAGTCGTAAGCTTACGAAGTTTAACGGCCAATTTTTCTTTTTACACTTGCTTTAGATTTTCCGCGGTTGAAGAATGAGAGGTTCGCCGATGCATAACGCCTGACTCTCTGGCGTCGTTTCTTTCTTGCGTCATGCGTGATATCCCATTCGGCGCGTGCGAGCAGTTTCTGACGTGGTAACTCGTTCAACAATTGGTTATGGGATCGACCTAGCGTAAGATCCATATAAATTTCTAAAGCAGAGGCTTACATGCAGATTCTTGCGTGAACAGCCTACAATTTGTCATGGGTTTTTTCTTTCTTTCTTTTTTTTTTTGTAAATCCAAGTTCCTATGCAGCTGCGACAGTTATTCCAGTCCACAATAGCTGCTATGGTATAGTATAGACAAAGTATACTGAAACCATAACAATATTGATAGAACTATACTATACATACGTGTGCGTAGGAGCTTGCGCATCGGTTATCGTTAAGAAATTCAGATAGATTATCTGACAGAGTGACGTGATAGATCGTTAAGCGTTGTACAAAACCGAAACATCACCTCTCGAGTCCGTCGATCGCACAACTCGTCGTTCGGCGATTCACGATTTGTCAAACAAACGAGATTCGCGCGATATATAAAGCCAGACACCGGAACCCTCGCATTTAGTACTTGTATCCCTCATCGTGATGTTGCTCCTCTGCCACCCAGACGTTCTCCCAGACCGGCTTCCAGACTTGCTTCCACGCCGGTACCTGAACGTTGTTCCATACCGGTGCCCATTTGCTCTTCCACTCGTCCTTCCACACTTGCTTCTTCTCCGTTACCCAGACTTGTTTCTTGTGGCTCTCCCATGCCTGTACGGACTCTTCCTTCCAGATCAGTTTCTTCTCCGTGTGCCACGCCTGCTTCTTCTCCGTCTTCCAGACCTGCTTCCATTCGGCTACCCAGTCGAGTTTCTTGTCCGTGGACCACGCCTGTTTCTTCTCCGTGCGCCAGACCTTCTTCCAGATCGGCTTCCAGATCAGTTTCTTCTTCCAGAGATCGTGGCTGGTGTATTGCCAGCCGTGACCGTCGCTACCGAGATTACGTTCGCCGGGGATTCCGACCTTGATCCACTCGGGTACCCAGACCTTTTTCCATGCGGGTACTTGGACTTCCTTCCAGATGGGAACTTGGACTTCTTTCCAGACTGGCTTCCAGACTTTCTTCCATGCGGGCACTTGGACCTCTTTCCATACTGGTACTTGCACTTCCTTCCAGATTGGCTTTTGCACCTTTATGAAAAAAGTAATATTTTCCGTTAATCGATTTAAGTTTCTTTATTGCGAGTCAATACGTTCAAAATGAAATAATAAAAATAACATATTTGTATTGATTAAGCAGATCGATTGTATAGAATTACATGTAAAAACCCAACCCAACCCAACCCGTCTAGACATGATAGACGATAAAAGCAGCTAATTATCTTGAGATTGGAAGGCAATTGGTAGACAACGTTGAAAAAAAATACTCTAGTACAATCTTGCCCAGTTAAACATCTATAATTGTCGTATCATACTCGACCGCCCCGGGCAAAATCATAAACACAAGACGTACACCTTCGTGTCATTACGGGGTCGTAAATACCGCGAATCATCGTAACTCCTCGACCCCGCTTTCTCTTCGATGCACGCAATAAGAAAATTAAGCCGCGAGTGCAGAAGAACGATAAGATCGCGTAGCAGCTAATAAAAGACCGGTATAATAAAAAAAACGGAAAAGAATTTCCATCCTACCTTCTTCCAAACGGGCACTTGCACATCCTTCCAGATGGGCACTTGAACCTCCTTCCAAACAGGCACCTGCACTTTCTTCCACTCCTGCTTCCAGGTCATCTTAGACTCGGTCTTCCAGACCTTTTGCCACTCGGACTTCCACGTCAGCTTCTTCTTCCACGAGCCCTGCGATTGCTGCTGAACCGGGGCACCGTATTGGGGAGCTGGAGCACCGTAGGACGGAGCCGGTGCTCCGTAGGAGTCGGAAGGTCCCGCCGGTGCTGGTGCACCGTAGGAGTCGGAGACGTGGCCAACGGCGCTACCACCGCCGAAGGAGCCGCCATGGTCACCGCCGAAACCACCGGAACCACCGAGATTCGGCACACCGTAACTGGAGGACGGTGGCGGTGGTGGCGGTGCGTAGGTGTCACCCACACCGACATCTGGTACGCCGTACGACGAGGATGGCGGTCCATATGAATCAAGCGGTGCTCTGAGGAAGCAACACGGATTATGTTAGCGAATGGATGTATCGGTGCTGATGCTGTGGGCCTTTAACTACGATGTTTCTTGATAGCCTACTGGTACAAGGTCTCGCGCGTGTTTCAATAAGGAAACAGTGGAAAGATAAGCTGAGAAATGATAGTTAGGTGGAGCTTGACGCTTGGGCAATGTGATATAGGATGATAGATAAAATTAGCTCCAAGTAACGAGAATTGAAAATAGAATAGAATTACAACTGACTGTATACAAGTAGAATAGTACATGCATGTCTCAGATTAGTAAGGTATTTTAATTAAAATATTAGACTTTATAAAGTTTAAATCAGTGATTAGGAAGCTCTCAAATTTAACGTACGTGCTTTCATTAAGGAAAAGAAAAACTCGATGAATTTATTATGATGTCAGCACATGCGGTTATATCAAACCAAATCAAAATAATGTAATTGAAAAATTCCATGACATTGGATTTTTCAATTACTCAGAATCATAACACAAGATTGATGACTAACAATTAATACACATTGTTATCTTATTTTGTGTGTAATACAAACTACACAGTTCACACGGAACATAAATTATATAGTAATGATTGTGCCACTGCATTTTACACATGATTAGATAAAAACCATTCACGTAATAATAACATTCTACGTGGAATAATAATGTAAATGTATGACGAATGAGTT
Source organism: Megastigmus dorsalis (assembly GCA_900490025.1). Lineage (NCBI taxonomy): Eukaryota > Metazoa > Arthropoda > Insecta > Hymenoptera > Megastigmidae > Megastigmus > Megastigmus dorsalis. Next base: position 383,988 of record UELU01145364.1, on the reverse strand, counting down.
AAATATACACGAATTACTGATGAATACGTGTCGATTAGTTAACGCATGCATGAAGACTATACGTATAAATGGTGACTGTTGTGCGGATCATGGCAACATTTCGAATATATCGTGCTTTGTGTTTTATTAATCGCCCACCAAATGAAGCTCTTCATTTTCGTTTTCGTTGCTGTCAGTCTTGTCACTGGTATGTAAACAAACGTCACAGAAATTAGTTTATTTCTATAAATATATACATTTATCGACCAATCTACTTTATCTCCTGTCTATTCTATTTTGCATTTGAATTACAAAAAAATACAAAGTACATGGGTCGATAATCACACAGCGATCGCTGAAACTTGAACTTTACTCGATAACATACAATATGAGAAATGAGTTAGAATGACAAAGTAAGCGATGATGGAAAAGAGAAAAGGTAACTTACTCCTTTTTCGCTCTGAGCGGCTCCGCGAGAGCGACGGAGGCGACAAAGAGGCACCCCAATAAAATCTGCAACAAAAAGTCCATCGTCGTATAATTAGCAGGCCGTAAAACACCTCGGTCATTATATCGTACAAATTATTATCGATCCGGTCGACTGTATACATATACACGGGAGACGCGAATGGAATTCACGCAAATATGTCCGAGCTCCAGGTGAAAAGTGAAATCTTTTAAGAGGCATAACGTGTTCCCGCGATAAACTCCTAATGATTTTTAATAAACTGAGACGCCTTTTACGCATATGGCATATACAAGTATATCGTATATATCCACGCCCGCGGAGAGTGTCCGTTTCATTCCAAACGGAAAGTGGCGTCTCATTTTCGTTCTAGCTCTCACTCTCGCTCTCTTATTTGGTGGTTTCGCAAATATTACGCACGCGTACCTATATACAGCTTCGCGTCTCTTGCACACTTTTAATTTACATATTTTTGCTTTTATAAGCGCTCGTTGATTTTATACGTGTGCAGTTTTGCTTTTCCTCGCGCGAAGATCGTTACGCGCCTTGGGGGATTGAGCCTCTTTTTGCAGCCTTTTACGGTTGATTTTACAGCGTTGTTTCTTTATTAAACGAACGTTCGCGTTATTGGTTGTACGTGACCGTTTGAGCGGGACTCGCATAATATTTATCTTCTATATTAATTCACAATGTATATCTGCTAATTTTTTCCTGGTCTGTCGCATAATATCTTTTAATGCGTATTATAAATAGCATTTTAATAAAATTACATTTCTACATAAAGTAGAGATCTCGTTCCGCTATATATAAAGAAAGTAAACCATTTTACCGAGACAATGAAAAAAAGAATCAGATAATTATACGCAGCTTCAAATTTAACCTTCATCCCAAATAATAGTCGTAAAGCCTTTTACAGCCGAGAGTCCTACAAAATTTTTACAACCAATTTGGCTAATAAGCAACAGATTCTTGGACGGGCATCGATACTCGTATAATTATATGCCTCGCAAGCGCGAAAACAACAACTTTCCCAATATCAAATGGCTCGCCCGCGCTATTAGTCAAATTCTCCCATACACATTCCCAATGTATCGTCCCGCCGCGGATTACAGCCACGCGATAAGGCCCAGTAAAACCTTTTTTTGTCCCCTGTACTTTCGCCTCGTAACCCAAAAACTATACATCCCGCGCATAGCGTTGTGTATTTGAATTTTCCCTCGCGAGCCCATTGTAACGAGAGATGCCCAAAGCAAACGATTCCGCGGCAGTGCAGCGGCAACAAAAGGATATGCAGAAAGAAAGAAAGAAGGGAACAAAAAAAAAAAGAAAAAGAAACCGTTCGACTCGCTCTCATCCGACTTTTCCGAGGTTACGACTCGCGCTCTGCCAATTAACGTCTCCCCTCTTTCCCCTTTCCCTCCTCTTCGCTACGAACCACCCAAGAGAAAACGAAAGTCCCGGCCGTTTCGAAGAAACAGTATATATCTATGTATATATATATATCGGAAAAAGAGGCGCAAAAATAAAAAGGTAGGCGCGTTCGTGTTTGGCGAATTGGGTCGCGGCGCCGCCTTTTTACTTCTTCTTCTTCTTCTCTCGGTCGGCGCTGCACGAGTTCCTTTATACAGAAGGAAGGTGAGCACATGTAACGGCCAAGACAGAGAGGAGCCAGTGAAAGTGGAATATTCCCCTCCCTCTTTCGGGCTCCTTAAGCGGGAGGATACACGAGCCGCAGAGTCGAGCTTCAATGATTGTAAAGGCCGAGCGACGCGGCGATAATGCCCCGATCTTTGCGCGTCTATACGTTACGTCAAGCCCCACTACACGCGGTTGAGCATAGCGAGACGACTCACGCTTGGGGATTTCATAACGTTAAAAAAACAGAAGAGCTGTAGCTTGCCTTTTTTTTCGGGAGGACGAGTATTGTCCGCCTGCAGGGGGTTGTAAGCTTTATCGCTTTCGACTTTTATCGCCACTCTTTTTTTTATTTCGTACGGCTCGGATTTATGGTGTTGTACTTACTGGGCTGTGTCTGTTTGCGCGGAGGAATCGAGCGGGAATGCGGTTTTGACTTTTGTTGGCTGGAGGATAAAGAGCGACGAAAGAAGCAACGGGAAAACAAATGGTTACGATTTACGATGACTGTTGAAAGTAATATTTGTTTGAATTGCAGGTGCCGATCATATGCGAAGTAAGATTTCGGCTTTATACTATCAATTTGGTACGATATTACCAAAAAAGGCCACCTTGAATATTTAGTTATTATTTGATACGGAAAAAAAATACAATCGTAATATTTTTTAACGCTCAAAATATGTAAAGTAAATTTCTTATGTAATGGAAAAAAGAAATTAGGACACTCGGTTACGTCTCATCTTCTGTTTCCTCTTTTTATTACTGTACCACTTAGCAGGTCAGCCGCGAGATATTAAGTAAACACGAGCACAGATGACTTTTTATGGAATTCAATTTAACTCGTGAGAAGAAAGTGTGAATATTACGGCAAGAGATTATTACGTCTCGCTAATAGAATCGTTTCCACGCGATCCATTTGGTTTTCAGTAGTAACAGACCAGTCGAGCCCGACAATTAGTTTCTTATATCAATCGATAACCCAAACGATCTGTAAGCAAAAAATTTCACGCCTTTCTCGCATTACTTATACGCGCCTTGCGATTGTTCTGGTTATGCGTGTTAAGTATCGCGTTTATATAACATTAGGCAACCCCATTTCTTTCGCGAAGACTTTAATTCCACAATTTAGTGAGTCCCGATGCATGAGAAGACGTTATACCGATTTCCCTACAATTTCCGTGTATTTCCATACATAATCCCGGAAATAATTGGGTTTATGTTTCAAGCTTTAAAGCAATTCGGAATTCTCTGCTTTCTACATCAGTCGTTAACGGTCCACTCGACCCACCGAAAATAAATACATTGTACTCGTTAAGAGTCCGTTGGATCCGCTAATTAAAAAACGCGATACAATAATGGCGCGAAGTACCCGATTAATTAAAAGTAAAAGAAAAAGTATAAGCGAACGAATTAACGGCGTCGCATAGCGGGGCAATTAATGCCGGAGACGTAGCCAAGAAAGCGCGCATATCAATAGCCGCGATCCGACACACTATATATACCGAATTCGACAAAGAGATTCTGGAATGCCTATTATTATTCATCGGAGAATGTGAGAAAAAAAAAATCGTTTTCCGCCGCTGGGCGAAGAGCGAGAGAAAAAGAGCGTTCGGTGAAATTTTGCCTTTCTAGCTCTCTCGCTCTCTTCCTCTTCTATTCTGTGTACCCGAGAGAGTTATATGCTCTCTGTCTCTGTCGGGTCTTTTAGAAATCCGAAAAGAAGAGGGAAAAAAACAGGAGAGATTGGAGAGGTCCGATTCTTATCCTCGTATTTCGAATTCCCCGCGATTAATAAATCGAGATGGCTGCGGAAGCGAGTCTTTTTTTTTTTTCGGGTATCAAGCGACGCTAATTGCGTTCTCGACCGCGTTTTTTCATCGATCGAAGACGCGCGCCCGCGTTAATGGCTGCTGAATGGAATTATTGCGGCGTGTGTATGTCCTCAATATGTAAAATGAGATCTAACTCTTCTTTTTCTAGTTTTGTTGGAAAATTGTGAATTCATGTATTGGGCATTTGAGTCAAATAGTTTTCTTTTCACTTTCTATATATTTTTCTGTCAAGCCCATACTAGGTCAAATGAAAATCATTCCGCAAGGTTTCACCGTATTTTTTTTATTCTAAAATTATTCAGATTCAGTGCATCGAGGTGCAGAATATGAATATTTACTGAAAACCGAAATACTGTATTATTTTGTGATGATTTGAGTACGATGCACTACCCAGTAAATAATTGAGTTGGACACTACAATTAACTCTGAATTCATTACACATAAGATTAGAATCAGAAGTATAGTATAGAATCAGAAATGAAGAATAAATTTTAATTACAATCTAATATAATCTAAATGTATATTAAATTATATTTAAAAATTTTAGCGCGGAAACTTTCTATTCCAAAACAAACTGAAATTCTTATCGAGATTAACGTTGGAAGAAAAATGTGTTCCTATTGTGTATTCTTTCACTTTGACAATAATAAAAATGAATCACTTTTAAAAACTTTATACTCAAAAATAAAATTAATTACTGCGAAATTTGTGCGGAATAACAATAGCTAAAAATCTTTATATCTCAGACTGATAATAACCAACTTACGAGTTATTGCACTTTTTACGCGAGTATGAAAGAATATGATTGATCTTACCGGTACAAAATCGTGAAACACTTTGGAACACATTATTCTACACTTAATAAGCATGCAATGAACACGAAACAGGGCATGAAATATTTAGTGCAAAAAATCTCCTTATACATCGATAAATGAAATTTCGCACAAATCTAGTATATAGTCGTAACCAGCGTCACGGTACGGTTCTATACTGTCACAATTCAAATTCGCCGCGAACCAAGAGCGGCTATTCCTGGTACGAAATCATTTTGAAATGAAAACCGATAATCGCGTCAACGGAGATATCTGCACCAAATGAATTTCATGCTCAATTTCAGATTCGGCGTCAAACGTTGATCCCTCTCTCGATCGAAGTGTAGCACTTTATGCGGCAAACCCCCACAACCGCCAAATTCGATATACATCGCAACGTTACATACGCAAATGTCACTTGAGTTCTTATTCACTTTTCGCGACCCGGTCACTTTTTCACACGAACGCCTTAAAACTACCTCTGATACAACCAAAAAAAAAAGGAATAAAAAAAGCCAAAAAATTTAAATTAAAAAAAAAAAGAGAAGAATGGATATAAAGAGTGCGCGGGATGATCCACAATATCGTTCACACTGACCAGAGCAGAGCGCATGTTCTTGTTCGTTCAGCAGCGGTTGATTCCAAAGTGAAAGATCCCAAGGAACAAAAAAAAAGATAGATTCGACGAAGTCGCCCCACGATCCTCTCGCGTTACGTTATACTCGCTGGTAGTAGAGCACAGGAACCGCAATCTCTATATATCTAAAACTCCTCTGGCGAATTCGTGGTGACAAGCGGATGCTTTTATACAGCTCGGAGCTGCTGGTGCTGCCGTCTGCTCCTGCCTCCTAGTTCTCTCTCGTCTCTCTCGCGTATACACAGATACCCAAAGCAAAAAGGTGGGGCACACACTCACTCGCGCCTCGCCTTTACGTGCACACATAACACTCTACTCGCCTCTCTCTCTCTCTCGCACACGTACACCAAAATCCTATTGGCATCTTTCTCGCGCGCTCTTACCAACGCACTCCTCGAGGCACCTTTGCATCCTCCTTTTTTTTTTGTTCGCCGCCGCGCCAAAGGTAGAGAGCCCCTCTTTTCGTTGTACAGCTGTGTGTGTGTGTGTGTGTGTTTCGGGTGGGGAAAAGCGCCCCGCGTGCACTCGCTCTCTCAACGCCGGCAGGATTTTCATTCGCGCGGCACCACTGCACGGTGTGCACCTCTTCTTCTTCTTCTTCGCCTTCGTTTTTTTTTTTTTTGCTTTCGTGCGCTGAGAGAAAGGGAAGCTTTTTGCGCTTTTCGGAGAAAGGACATACTGTACGTGTGTGTGTGTGTGCAGCGCTCGCCTTTTGAGTAGCTTTTTTTTCGGATGGGGGGGTGTTACGTAACTGTGTATATACGAGTACACTGTGCTACAGAGTGGAATTAGATATTCCGAAAGTGGCTAATTGCGCGTCAAGCTTCGGGAACATTGTTTGAATGCGTTGTATGTATGAGCCGAGAAGGTGGACGCGTCTTGAACTTTCCTTGCGCCGATGACTTGTAATAGTTGCGATCGTGTTGTACATGCAAAGCTTTTAACTACGAGTCGCGCGCGCCTCTTACGTCGCCCGTAGGTATATCGACTTGCTCTACGGGTTCTTTCTTTCTTTTATTCCGGATTAGCAAATGCAACGAGCAAATAAATATTTGGGTATCTTAATAAATAGAAATTTAACCAGCAGCAAACGACGCGTAATTATCCTTTTGAATCCTAGTCGGTGATTATTTCAGATTCGACAGCTGCTAATCGTCCCACTTATTCTAGATCTCGGGGCAGCGCCAATTTTCGCCTTAAAAATAAAAATACGAGGAACTCAACAAATTTGTCAGTCGTAAAATCTTTATTGCTCCTCTAACTCAACCGTAAACAATCCGCGTCTATACCCGATCCTCGTTAAATAATCATTAAATCACTTCTCCTCCTTGTTATTCGCGCGCCTCGATTCGTCTGGAAGACAAAAAACAAAACGAAAAAACCCAGCGAAATCATGAACGGAGGACTAAATTTTCAAGTATATTATCCTCATGCAAATTGTCTAATCCGACAGTTATAAGAGGCAAAGCTCGCTGGGATAATGAGCGGCCGAGAGTGAAATGCCGAGATAGCGAACGAGACTCTGGCTTATCTTTTCACTCGGGACTAACGGTCGCCTGGGAAGTTTGACGTTTCCTTTTCTGCAGGATATATTGTTTGTCCGGTCGCGAGAGTCGAGAGATGAAGTACGGTCAGGTAATTTCACCTGAACTTTGATTTTTTTTTCGTCGGGTAATTATTGTTGTTTATTCTTTTGCTTTTGCTACATTTTTATTAAAATTTCACTTGCGTAAGTGAGATTTGTTTTAAACTATTAATTTCTATACGTTAAACGTATAATTGTAACACTAGGATAATGCAGGAAAAACTTGTTAAGTGCTCCCAGCTGCCCGTTAAAAGTTGATGGATACGTGTAACTTTAATATAATAGAAGATAATTTATGAAAGCGCCTGACGCAAAAAGAAAATAAGTATTTGTTATACACTCGGCGAAACGCATCATTATGCATATTTCACTAATTATTATATTCAATCAGTGCTTTAGGCACAACCGCTATTACACGGAAGGTCCGAGTGCGAAACGCTAGTGCCGAGGGGCGCTATAGTTCTTTATCGAGGAGGCTGCAATTTCATATTTTTCGGCATTCCCAAAAAAATCCTAAGCTTTTTTATCCACTTTTTAATTTCTAATTTAGTTATTTTTTTTATTTATTTAAACAATTTACGGCTTAAAAACCCATTTAATACAAAAATAGTTTTACTACATACTTAAACCAAATATAGGTATAGGCAAAGTAAACGCCAGCATCTTAACAATCATTCATAAACAATTGAATAATAATTAAAAAAAAAAAACAAATTAATTTGATTAGTCGCAAGATCAACCCAATGTAATTCTGAAAACACTCGAACCTTCGAGTGTTTCATCAACTTGTGCAGTTTTATTCTCCATTAACGAGGAGTCATTAAAGTTCAACATTATTACAGCATTGCGTTTTTTCATCCGCAATCTCCAAAATCACAGTCAAAAGAAAAGGGAACCATTTACTTCAATGCAGCACACAGACGCACAAACTCACACACAGTCCGTCGAGGTTTCACTTGCTCGCGCGCATCGAGATTACGCAATCGGCATATACATATATACATATATATCGCGCTCGAAAGGCAGCTCCATTATACGCTATATATAAAGTGAAGCGAACAAATGAGATAATCATAATAGCGACAGGTGAGAGGAATAAAAGAGACAAACGGTGCAGTATAAGGAGGAAAAGTCTCGCGAGCGTGTATAGGATAATATGTATACACATCGTGGGAGATTGTCTGATCGTATCCGCGGTGTTTTATTCGAGCTTATTGTGTATCGAGTCAGGAAGCTGTTAAGCTGGAAGTTCAGGGACGCGCGGCTTTTTTTTTTTCGCGTTTGCATTGATCCGCGCGTTTCACTTTTTCCCCTACGCACACACACACATCGCGCGAAGTTTCTTCGAGTGCTGATGTGCAGGAGTTCGCGGTCAGCCAGGTCTAATGTTAATAATATAATATGAAAGCTCTCGAAGCGGTTGTGGGAGCTACTCGTCATCGTTAGACTTACGTACTTATAAAACGCTCGGGAGTCCGTAGTGGATAAGTCCCGAGATCGGTGAGACAGCTGTAACTATATGCATCGGCATCTATCATGCACTTGACGCTGCTTTGCTTGAAGAATCATGAAGGAAGTACCGCTTAGGATGCTCTGGTGGAACGCGATAATGAGTGTACGTAAAGTGTGCAAAAAATGTGTATAATAAACTGCATAAGTTTTGCATGTGAATGTAGAAGCGCTAATGGGTTGAGGACATAGTACGGGAGTGTGGATGTGTAAACTGGATAGTCATCCGTATAACGCACTTTCGATTCACTCGCACAATGCAGACTTTCGTCGAACAAAAGAAAAGATGATTGGACCAAACTATCAAACATACATCGATTTAGCATATCCAGTTTTAGCTCGTCTTCGCCAACCAATTATAACGCCCAGCTTTATTGCCCCATACAGCTTTCATAATGTATACGAATTGTCCATATAACTCGGCACGCGCATAAATCACACGGTTATAATCTTTACTGCTAAATACTCCGGTTACTCTTTTCTAAAGAGACCTTTTCAAAAATCCACTCGTTCATTTTCCATTATGCAATATATTCCCCACTTTGCAACAAGATTACACCGAGCATTTTCACTCAACTGCAGTTGCGATACGGGAGGGGACAAAAAAAAAGGTGGGTGTGCAGGGGGGGAACTCCCAAATAATTAACGCATCGAGCCGGGCAATAAAAACGAATCGACGCGCGACCAAATCTTCGATCGGCATTCCACTTAAAAACACCCTTTCACCGCAATGTATGAAAGGACCACTCGACTCCATATAAAAGGAGCAATACAACGCCGAGTGTATAAGTAGCGCGGCAGAGACGGGCGTAACGAAAGCTCTCTCTCTCTCTCTCTCTCTCTCTTTCTCTCTGAGTTCGAGGAGAGCTTGTCCCTGTATATACATGTATATATATACATCCACGCGGCGCATAAAAGTCTTTTGTGCGGTAACGCGTGCACAGCCGAGATATTACGGACGCTCGAATGGGGGATGGTCACGAGTTGTGCGCTTCCACTTTCTCTCTCTCTCTCTCCCAAAGTGTCATTATTGCACATTACGCTGCATAACCGTCGGCGAGACGTCGGAAGAGTAGTAGGCACTTTTAATTGCGCGCCTATTCTGCCGCAGCGCTTCGTTAATTTCTCCATACGTTCCACGTGTTAATCGTGGCAGCGCTGATGGGTTTCGAATTGCTCGCTGCTTTTTTCCTAGTTTTTCGGAATATCTTGCCAGCTGCACGATTCGCTTCGTTGTATCGAATTCTTTTTTTTTTTTTGGTGCTTTCTAGCAGGAAGTAGTCTCGAAGTTCGAATTTGAAGTTTCTTCGAGGTCTAATATCTGTGTACGTTTTGGAGCATGCAAGGCGCTCGTAAAGAGAAAATATAGCGGCCGACGGTGTGATTCCGCTGCAGCCGCGTGCGAAAGCGAATCCTTGTGGTGCGAGTTTTTATTTGTTATCTCGGTGTGTATTGCTTAACCGATGCTTCGCTTCAATTTCGCAGCTGCTGATCCTGTATGCATGCATGTACACAACGTACGATTAATTTTGAGACTTTATTGCGAAATATTAAATAAATAATGGGCCGCTTTCTATTCCAAATGTAACGTCGGTAGGATCTCTGCCGAATCGTTATATTCTGTGGGATACGGAATTGCAGGCCTATACCACGGCAAAACTTATTTTGGCGCGAAAATGAAAGTTAATCCGATAAGACGAATTCATTATACATGTCCGCGCTTATATCGCGTCGAAAGACACATCGATATGTAGTCGAATTATCGTATACACTGTGCAAATATAAGATTCTCTTATAACAATTATGACGTGTGCGTGCGTGTGTGCAGAGTTGTGCTTTAATGGAATATTGAAAAGAAACACCGTAAGTCGAAAACGCAGATTCAATTATCATCGGTGTAAAAACGTCTGCGTTGTATATCGATTGAAAAGTGCTTTATCTTAACTTGAAAAGGGCAATTTTCCTATTAAAACAGTTACGCAATAACCCGGTGCAACAACTCCTCATTTATATATATATATAAATTCCCGTAATCGAATCGTAAAGTAACATCAATTTAACAAAATTGACCAAACTAAGTGAAAGTAACACTTTATTCATCGAAAGGTACATAATTCACGTTTGTTTTCAGCAATATATATACATTCGAATACAAAAGCGCTGCACAGCCCCTCGAATCCATGACGCAAGCCGATTTAAACCTAAAAATGATGCACGCGACCGTCCGACCACAATTAAAACATACACATTATAGTCATCCATATATATGTAACGTGTATCGCGTATAAGCGGTTCCCCGAAAAAAGTGCACACTGCACGTATGCTCGGAAAAATGAAGAAAAAAAAAAAAGAACGGGGCTCGCGGCTCTTAAACACGTCCCACTATGAGCTTCCGTCAGTGTCAATATCGCGCGGTGCTCGGGGCGCGCGTCTATTAGCGCTAGACTGTAATCACCGGCCTCCGTGTATTATACGCTTCCTGAGCTCTGCATGTACACACATATATATATGTATCGGGTGAAAGTTGTCGAGTGGCGTGGGTGTTCCGTTGCCGCTATCGCGTTTTATGCTCGCCGCATATATATTCATCGTAACTTTTGCTTTCAGCTCGCGGTTCTCGTGCTCATATACCTGCATATACACATACCTTTCGCTTTTCTTCCGCGTTTGCGCCAAGTTCAAGTTGAGCTTACTTATGCGCCGCTCTAACGGTTTGACTTTATATATATATATATATACTGCATATACTGTATTAGCTGTTAAATGTACAGTTTAACGGTAACGATATTCTTCTGTCGATGCACAGTATTAGATAACTAATATTTCAGCACACGCAGAAAAAAAATTGTTTCTATTTAGAGATTGTCTTTCAGTTTAGGTATTACTACTACTGGGTTATTGTTCTCGAATCAACCACAAACCTTAATTTTCAATCATTGCGCTTTTTAATATCTTTATTCGAGAGAAGAATCTGTAGGATTTCATAATCCGAGCTCACAGGTGATCTATAGTGTATATTTAAGTAGAGCGTGGAATTAAAGAATAAACTGGGCCAGTCGTACAGAAAAACATGTTGGGTAATGTACATATAGACCAAATTATCGATATATCTTCAAGTGAGGTACACTTTACGTGCGTATAATTGCTCTCGAAGCTTTTTAACGTTAAATATACTTATAACTGAATTATGGTCGATTAAGTCATACGTACAATGTTTCTATACGAGTCGTAACGCACAACTGCTTTGTGGCACTTGATTCATTCGTGCCTCGTCATCAATCATTATTTTCAAAAAAATAATATTAACAATGATATCTGACTTGATTCGGAGTAAGTACAGGCCGTTAAGCTTGATTACGTGCAATTATGATGCTTAAAGGCATGATTAATTTGAATATAATTTGCGTAGAGTTGAGTTGTTTACTTAATTTGGAATATCGTATTTTATAAGCTGGTATATCATAAAAAGTATCGATATAATTATTGTTCATTATCCTAAACGTGTATTTTGGATGACTCGCGATATTCCAATAATATGCTCATTATGCTAATTCTAGACATTTTCAAAGTTAAAATTGCTATAATAACTGGAAACATTAACGATCATTTATTTTTACATAAGTAATAAAATCGAATATCGCTTCCGATATTTAACCGCCAGTATAATAATCGATGAAAATTATCGTCCCAATAATAGTAATCTATAAGATGGACGAAAAACAATTTTTATCACCATAAATTATGCATACACGAAAGCGAAGCATCGAAGCGACACAGTACGGCGACGCGTCTGCAAATTCAAACGGCAATTAATCAACCGTTATCAGGATCGGTCGCGGTCAAAGTTAACAACAATCGATCACGGAATCCAGCCCGAAAAGAAAACACGATCCGTCATTCCGAATTACGATAAGCATCCATACCACACTGTTTTTATATATACAATTTAAACCGAGTCATTGGCGATTTCACCGCTCGACGCAAACGGTAGCCAATCGACGCACGAAGAAAAATTCGTTATCACCATATATATTCATTATATACGAGGACCACAGCCATGGATGCATAAGTATAAAGGATTATCGATTTCCAAAAGCTCCGGCCACGCCGAGATTATCGATCGTCACCGCCATAAATTATGCAATATTATATAGTGAAGACGTTAAAGGCAACAGGTGTGTGCATATGATTTCTCCTCTAAACTGGCTTGTATGCATCGCGACTGTCCACCCGAATAAATCTCTCTCTCTCTCTCTCTTACACATACACACCTCCAAAAACTGATAATCACGAATATTAATATCCTTTTGATATAAACGTCGGCGATCTCCTTATGCAAGATGCGGCCGCGGCCTCCATATATCAAACTGTGAATATAACTTTTACGATTGTCCTAAAACGATCGGGGACGAAGGAGGAAAGAAGTTATACATCTCGCGCGGATGACACAACTCACGCTGATCTCTCGTACATTTATAATCCAATTAATCATCCCGTAATATGCGCAATGCAAGAATCAAGGAAGGTATCAGCAGCAGCCAAATGTGGTGCGCCACCGATATTGCGCAACGATGTACATAAGTACAGTAGCGGAGTAACGCACGATTTGCGCAATATAGACCATTGTAAGAGCAATTAAATCGTCGCATCCTCGAGCTGCGGGTCTACATCGAAACAAAAAAACAAAAAAAAAGGTAGCGGCCGTTACGCCACCGATGGGCAGCTGTATGGACTTGGCGCTAATTGAAGCGCGCGCATCGTTGGGATATCGCACCCGAGTTATATTCGGCTGAGTGGACGTAATACTCGTGCGTGTACCGAGACCCACTTAAAGGAGCGATAATAATTTGTCCGTGCGGTGTTTTTCTTTTCTCGGTAGCTGATGCCGCAGTTTCACTCGCTACTTTTACGATTCGTCAAGGGACGGGCTTTGGTTGCGGTGGGCAAATGTTGCAAGGGACGAGTCCAGTGCGGACGAGTTCCGAGTCTCGAGGACGCGGTGCTTATTCGAAACGATGAATGCGTTTTGTGTTTTTATTTTATGTGGTGCCGTTGCAGGTCTGTTTACGATTGGGAGGGTGTGTTCGATGCTGGAGATGCTGATTGCTCCGTTGGTTGCGAGCAAGTTTTGCGCATTTCGTCAGGAGAAAATATTAAATAAAAGTGACGGCTGAATTAAATGACTGGTCGGTGATATTCAAAATCATGCATATTTTGAAAGGATATCGTGAATTTATAATAGGCACATCGGTGCTCCGATTTCCGGTTTTTGAAACTTGTCCGCGGTAAAAGGTCTCGGGAATAATGGTACGAAATGTAACTGGCATTTAATTAAAAACGCTGTCCATAATTGATAGTTATGATTGCGTCAGATAAAACGGCATTCTTTATGAGAAAATATCCAGTGGCTACTGTAGGAGATCGGCAAAATATACGAATTTGCACCTATGAGTAAAATCGTCGGAGATTATTTATACCCTGCAGAAGCACTACATTACTCATTCGCATTTAAACAAAATCAATCATCCGCGAGTACATCCATAGGTGGCGGTAAAAGGAGCCCACCTAAATTATTGCCCATCCTGTTGCTATTTATTGGAACGCAATGTACGGCCAATGAGCTGGCAGAAAATTCGAAATCCGTAAATCATATATATAAGCTTATGCAAGTATAGGTCAACGTATTCCCATGATATTATATTATCGCCGATAAATCACCGATACTTTGTAATCGCCCCGCTCGTTAATGCGTTTTATGTTAATCTTGACACATTATATAGAAGGGTCGCGAAACTTCGTCGTAGCTCGATTTTTGAAAGTTCTGTACCTAAAGCTACCTGATGCTCTCTCATAAGCTTTGGTAACTTTAGTTGCGACCCTATACATGAAATTCAAACTTATGCAAATACTGCACTTTGACTGCACGCATATTCAAATTAATGAAAGGTTAATCGTTACTACTGCATTTGATTATACGTATAAACTATGGCTCCGATATGTCACTGATCTCTTATCGTTAGATCCAAAATGGAGGCAACTATTCTACAATCGCACAAAGTAGTTCCACAACAAAAAGATTCCATATGCAAAGTATCACACCGTTCCATCGCGTAAGTATAAATTTCGCTGACAGCTCCAGGCGAAATACCCCGAAAACTATAATCAAATCTCGCGCGCACGTCACGGTATCCGAAAAAATCTCCGCTCGTCTTTCTAAAAATAGCTAATGTAATAAAGCAGCGCGTCCGCAGCATCGAGTTGTCCGAAATGGCCTATGCATTTGCGCAATCTATAATATACATATATTACTAGACTCGGACCTTATACCTCTGCCCGATATACACCGCGTATATACATATATACACGTAAGATCCCCGCGGCGAGCGACGCGAACAACAATGCGCTCGCAGCTCTTTTGAAATCGGAGCGCAAGCATTTCTTCATCTTCTCTCTCGCGAGCGTATTTCTTTGCTCGTCCGCACGAGCCGCTATTTTCTTCACTTTTCGAACGCGCAATATATTATTATTATTGTGCGCGCGTGATTTTTCAGACGAGACGTCTTTGAATTTTACGTTTTCGCGGTGTATACGTACAAGTTGGGTAATCGAGTGGCGATTGATGCAGGTGACCAGAGGTCCAATGGTGAGTGGATAGCGTGCGCTTTTTTTTTTCGTAATCCTCGCGCCTTTCGAAGGGAAGCGTTTATATTTGCACTCGCGTTGATACATGACTGACAGCTCGCTGCTCTCCTTCTTTTTCTCTGCGAGAGAAAAAAGTGTTTTATATCCGCGTCAATTGCGACGGTGAATATTACGAGAGTTGCGAAAAATCACGCGATTCTATATATGAATAAAAATGATGGGTTGCACCATTTATTCATTAATTTGCTAGTTAAACAGTATCCGAATGCAGTCGTGTGTGATTTCTTTTTCACCCAATCACAAGCTATTGCGCACCATTAAAAGATCACAGTAGCTGTGCGCCATGATTACTTAACGTAACCTGCTTCATCTAATCAACCTGCACCGACTTCAATTTTCTTCGTGGCTCCCAAACCTACGGTTGAAATGATAAATCGGCATTGCAAGTGAAACTGGATTTTCGAAAATAATTCATGTAACTTTAGCTTATGTACATCACGTGAACATATAATCCTCATTCTAGACTCGAAACTTTTTCTGTATATATAAATCAAAATAATCGGTTTCATAGGCTGCACCCATTTAATAAATGCACTACTAGCGAGTTAATCGCATCCCTTTTATCATTTTTAACGAGCCACATTTATTAAAAAGAAGGATATAAAGTAGCTTTTACCCATAAATCCGGTGTCTCGCTAAATAATTCATGAATTAGGAACTATACACGGATTCGTCCGAAATTAACTTTCCATCGAAAAAAAAAAAAGAAAAAAGATGGTTAGCCGCCCGTAAACTCCTCGATTACATCCTTTAATTAAGGTAAATCGATCGTTAATCGCAGCCAATTACACTGCGCTCGATATTCTTAAAATAAAGACACAATTTCCCGCGTTAAATCATCGGGCCGCGAGACCTGTTGAAAAAATGAATCACGCGCCGCCGCCGAGAGCAAAGTGAGGACGCGATCGAGTTGCACTCGCAGGTGGTGTGTGTACGAATACACGCGATCATATTACGGACGGTGCGTCGCGTGCAATTAAAAAAAACTCCTCGTCTCTCTCTCTCTCTGCGGAGGATTTATTTACCGTAATCCGCGGCTCGCGCGCGCGACACTTTCCCTCCGGAAGCTTTAAATAAAGACGCGCGCGTGCGTTTATTATCCTTGGCCGCGACGTTTCCGCGCATTCATAACTCCGGCTACTCTCCTTACGATAATGATTGTTTCGATTTGATTCGGACTGCATATACGCAAAAGCTTTCTATTTCGGCGCGAAATGAGATTGTCTTTTTTCCTTGGGTCCGTGCACCTCTTATCGGGCCGCGTCTTAGTTTCGACAAGTAGGTAAGCATCTGACATAACTCGAGGGGCACGCGTCTTCTTGGAATCGCGTGTGGTGTATATAGCGGAGAAAGCGCGGCGCGAGCGGCTCTTTGAGGAATCTAATACACGCGTGGAATTGGTTGGAATTTCGTGTGCGTTGAGACTTGAGCGCCGATTTGATATGCCGATCCTGCGGCAGGTCTGTTATACGTGAATACGGGCACGTATCATGGCTTGAATGATTTTCGTGCTCAAGTTTATATTTGAAAAAGTTCTTTTGTTCGATTCCGAGAGATTTGAAAAATACGAAAGAGACAAGATTAAATTTGACGCGCGAATTTTATGTATACAAGAGTTTGCATCGTCGCAGTAGTAAAAGTACACGGACGTGATCGGCGCTCACGTTGATTTCAAAAAAATAATATTTATGCCATTAAATATTCATATTCAAAATCGATTCTCGGACAACGGACGGACTGTTAAAATTCGTCATAAGCTGGACGACCAATCGAAAATCTAGACACATAAGATAGTCGGAGAGTCAGTTCCGGAAATCTTAATCTCGGCAATTTCATCAAAATTTGCATTCCTTTCACATTCCAGGCTAGTCTACCCAGAATCTCGTTATAGAAATGGCGAAAGACATTTTAATGAAACGAGTATGTGTCTACTGCGTGTAATTCTCCGTGCGCACAAAAAAAAAGAAACGCGTTTACGCAGCTCGGGTGTAAGTATATACGGCTATCGTGGATTTTTCGGATTTCTCGAATACATCGCCGCGCTTCAAAAAATACCTCTCAAATTTGATGGACCTTGCCTTTTGATCCGAAAGCAGTGAAAGTTTAATATATATGCGAAAGTAGCATCGCACAGTCTGATTGTTTGCACTTGGTATGCATCGAAGGTGAGCATCGCTTATTAATCACTTCCGCGGATACGCGTTTTTAATCGAAGCTATAATTCCATTGCTCCGCGCAAACAATGGCCGAGTCCCACGCGAGCTTTCCTATCGCTGAAGAGCTAATGTGCAGTATACACGTGTTTCTATAAGCGGATACACAAGAGTCGCGCGAGCGGCATTACATAAAAAAGAAAAAGGGGAAAAAAAAACAACAACTCGAGCTGCGCGCGCAAAATTAGTTGAGAGAAAAATTATACGGAGCGCCGTGCGAAATTCGAATCGTATATCATTCCCTGGAATATAAAGCGGGAAAAGTCGTGCCTTCTGTGTGCGACTATATACAGATATGATTTCCTCTCCTCTCTTTTGTAGCTCGTGAAAGTTTGCTCTACGAAGCTCAAAAGCAATATTTCGCTGTGTGCAGTTTTCCGTTCGTAACGCGTGCGGACTGAGAACAAAAAAAAGGTTGCGCTGATGGATGGGACGGCGAAGTTTGTTCATTGTAGCGATTCGCGGGATACTTTATTGAATGCTTTGATTTGTTGGCATCCCGGCTGTGGCCGTAAATTTCGTTCGCATTTCTATTGGTCCAGTAATAAGTTCCTTGTATATACAAGTTATGCAAGCCCGAAGATGGAACAGCTGAGTCAGATTTAATATAAAAGAAAATCGCGTTGCAGCTCCAAGACTTTCATTTCATTCAATTTTTACCGCATTCTGAAATTCCTTGAGGGAAATTCTAGATTGCACTCGGTTCAAAATGAATAAACCCTGCTCTAGATCAACTCGATGAATCTACAGTTGATTAACGGATCTACCGCTAGATCTGATACCTAATCGTTCACACAGTCGTACCTCCGTCTAATCCAAATAATTCAAGCCAACACCTCCAATTGCTCACGAGCCACTGCGCCATCGTCCGAACCCTAATCTCTCTTACGCTTTTCACCTGTTCCTCTACCTTCCCCTCCCATAAATATTCATAAACTTCCAACTACTTTTCTCATTAAATTCTCATTAAATCCGCGCATCGTCGAGCCCTGCCAACCAATAGCTTCCAGCGATATTTCCTCGATACTTCGCCAACATCTTTTAACCATGCATATATATATATATATATAGGTACAGGAGAGCTTTTCTCGCGCAGCTTACGCAATATATCGGCATTCTCGATGAGTAGACCGCGGCGAAAACTCGTTCGAAGATTCCGCGGGGCCGTTTTCTTTTTGTTCCGCGCGCTCGGACTATTTTCGTAACTGGCGCACGCGCCGCGATCCTTTCGCTGCATCGGACACACACATATATATATATATATATATATATGTATGATGGCATTACCCAATGCGGGAGGAGGATTTGTTACTTTTTTCTTATTTGCTTTTGGCGATCGTCCCCCTCGCGATGGAATTTATTTCACGCGGTTGCTTCATGCATCTTTAAGACTATGCTAATTTATACCCTGCATGCACCTTGTAATGCCTACTATTAACTGTCTTGTTCGGTTCGGCGCATGATTTTTATTTA
Organism: Megastigmus dorsalis; assembly: GCA_900490025.1. NCBI lineage: Eukaryota > Metazoa > Arthropoda > Insecta > Hymenoptera > Megastigmidae > Megastigmus > Megastigmus dorsalis. The sequence goes on along the minus strand of UELU01145364.1, from coordinate 365,145 downwards.
TATATGTTTCGAGTCTTGTGTGCGTGCACATTTTCGTTTCTCTACATAATGCAATCACGTGTGTGTGTGAGGTTGTGCAGTGTGCAGCAATGGTATAAGTGCGTCTGTCAAGGGAATGAATTGTATCGGCGGCGATGATATACGGGTCACGAATATTATATGGGTGCATTAATGTTTTTCGGTGATGTACGACGAGAGGGAATCGAACAGTTGTATAAATAAATGTTTGCTCAAGCGAAGGATAATGTATTTAAATTATATTTCGGTGAAGAAAGTGAGGTAAACGTTGAAATTTGGTAAATTTTATATCGGTATACTTTCATTGATTAATTGCATTAATTCATGCATATATATTGCACCGAACTTAATCGCAGGATCTACACTTAAGATTATCGAGCTTTACATTATCTCGGCCAACCGATCTGATAATAATCTACTCTTTTATAAAATCATTCTACATATAAACCAAAAAAAAAGTTAACTGAATTCACAATATACGTAACAGCGTAATTTAATTTAATTTTCTGGAATACAAATATAAAAGAACCGCCGCGAAACCTTATCAAAGAGAACTGGGAGCGACGAAAGGCGCATGCAGAGCCGAATGATTGATCGCATCCACTCTTATCCGACGCTAATGTTATTCTTAAAAGCTATGGCGTTTAATGGAAGTATCTCGGGGGTCGTGCGAAATTCTCTTTCTCGCCCGAATTTAATCGGCCCGGCAATTTGTTCCGGCCTTTAATAAGGGCCGATTTATCATATCACTGTCCCGCGCTTGGTTTCTTGGTCCCGGCAATTTTTACGTCGCTCTCGCTCTTTGTTGTTGCGAAATCGCCGCAGTTGAAGTTCCTTGCGTGGATCACTCGAGAAAAAGGACCGTATTTTCTATCGTTTTTTTTTCTTTTTTTTTTTCGTTTTATCGCGGATTGAATTATCCAATTACGCGTTGTTTTTAATTAAGATTCGGTAATTGAACTCGCAATGCTGTGGGTCGAAAGTGAATTGTGATGATCGGGTTACGTTGGCGAGAGGCTGCGTTTTTTGGGAATGTCGCAGGAGGCGAGAGGAGAAAGTCAATACTTTTGTTTTTAATGCAAACTAGGTTTTTGCATAATATGAGGATATTTATTGTGGTATTCGGTTTATTTCTCTGGGTTTTTTTTTATGAATTGATGTGAAACATGGAGAAAAACAAGTTGTCGTTTTAAATTACATCGATTTACTTAGATTGTAACATTTGGGAATATGAAAGTAGAAGAACAACTACCGAAATTAAACGAATAATGTAAATTAATAATAAATACCTTTAATTGTAAAAAAAAATTGTTTGAAAATAAAATGAAGCTTCCCATTGTATAAGCAAATCTATAATTATTATAGATTGTATTAAAAAAAATATGTGGCACTTTTTAATGACTATGAAGAACGAACTATTAACAAGAGAAGTAAACAAGATAATTTAATAAAAGAAGATAAAACAGCCTATTTTATTCCAAATTTTTTGTCTTGACAACTATTATATCATAAATACATATAATAGCTCCAAAAAAACGTAATAATTACTTGATTAAAAACATATTATAAGGAAAAAAATCATTTATTTTATTAGATCATGGACGAAACAGTTGTTATTGCTTTACATAAATTTCGCAAAACACGTTTCGATAGTGCAGCTCCGGAACTTTTTCCTCACAAAGGAAGTGTAAAAAATATTTAAAAAAAACAGACGATTGCGCAAGAGAAGAATTCTCGTAAAAAATGTAAAAGTCCACATCGTTGCAATAACTCAAAGGATCATCTTTTTCACTTTCCAATTTTCACCTCAGCGCGAACCAAAAAATTCGCTAAAACTCATCAACACTCTTACTTACCCAGACAATTATATTAAAATCCTTTTTTACTCGAATAAAAGAATTAAATTTCATTTCTCAACGCAGCTAGAAGATTGCAGGCGAAGGATAAAACCTATTTTAATCCCATTATGACGTCAGTTTATTAAGAATCGGTAGGTAACACACGTCATCTATTGCGAAATCCTCGAAAAACTCTAAGCTAATTAACGAAAGAAACGGAACGAATTCGCCGTGTGATACCGGTCCCCCGGCACTAAAAATAACCTCAACTAAAATAAATCTGTGTCGCAGAAGGAAAGAGGCAAGGATATACCACTCGTCCATGAATATACATGGGATCTCGCTACTAAAAGAATAGTCGAAATAATTATTTGTTTCCTTATACCCATGATACCTGCATTTGCATAAGAACAACGCGAAACTCGAAACATTGAGCCGAATTCTCAACTGCTTAAAAATGTATCCATCTTAATTTTACCCGCGTGGATAAACATCGCGCATAATTAGCGATTGTTAGCCAAGGAAACATTATCCGATCGATCTCGCGTCGATCATCTTTCCAGTTTATTTTGGCCTTAGCTTTAAAAAAATTACAAACAATCATTGCGTGCTAGCTTTGAAATCCTTAACGATTTGCACAGCCGTTATAGTTCCGAAAATCCAGCAGCAGCAGCGCGCGGTTTCAAATGCTCTTGTAATAGCAACTAATTGGATTACGTACGAGTTGGTTTAAATATGCACACTCACTGGATGCATCGACTGGTCAAAGTGTATCTCGTAAACGGATTATCTCACTTGGGGAAACTGGTAGAAAGCGCGTAGTAGCGTTTCCTCGGTAAGAAGGTGGCGAAATTGCTCGGCCACCTACTTAGGGCAATTTCCATTAACATTTCTTGCTAAACTACGCCGATGCGCAATGCAAATCGCGTTGAATCCAATTGCTTCCTAAAGAAATCGTAAAATTAAATAGGAGCCACTCTTTTGTGTTACCATCGTATCTTATTAATAGTTTTGAGTGCGCATACGCGAGTAGGCGTGGCCGAGTCGACGAATCTCGCTCGTATAGGGTAGGCATATCCGAAAGCTCACCGCTTGGACGAGGGCGGGAGCTTGCGTTAGACGCTTATTCACGCCCGCTATTCGGAATGATGTAGTGTCGCGTGGGCGAGACATTGTTTTTTACGCCGATTCCCGAATGTTTTCACACGCTCGCGACGATGACAAGAGTTTTCGTTAATTCTTATAAACGCGATAGTTTTCTTTTATCTTTTGTGATTTCGATGCCAGTGTCCGATGAATTATGGACTGCTAAGAAATAAAAATAGCGCGATTTCTTTTTTAGCGATCTCGTTTTTTTTTTTTTTAAACGGATAATCTCATCTCAATCGTAAATTCAGTGCTTTTAATTATTGAACGATTCTAGTCGGACCAGTCAATAATCGGACGTCGGCGAAAATCAACCCCCCCGGAAACTTTCTAAAGTCATTAGCTCGTTAAGTTATGCATCGATACTTATCGAGCTGCCAAAAAGTTGATAAATTACGTACACACGGACCCGATACATATCTGACACGACGGATCTAGAAAATCGTTGTTCTATAAGCATCGCCGCGGACTATTACAAATGGCGCCGAATCACTATAACAATTTCACTCTTCAGTCGATCCCGATTATATAAACAGCGAAAGAATCTAAAATCCCGACGCTATAATGGTAAAGCAAATTATAAAATTAGATTACGCACAGTGACAACGAATTCACGGAAAACAATCAGTATTTTCGCGCGAAAGTCGTGATAAACTCAAACGATCTTTATACCTGTACGAAAACTGGTGGATATAACAGAGTGACTTAATACGCGCGACGATTTGTATAACGAATTTTCTCCGCGGGCGGTGAAATTATTGGCATTACAAGGAGTCTAGTTTCGCGAGGAAAGACACGTGCGGGACAGACTTTGTAATAGAGCCGATATATGCGCCGCACTCGGAATTCGAATTAGAATTAGATATATATATATATAAGCCACGTAGGTGGAGGCGCTCGCCTCGATTTCGTCAAAACTCAAATTCATCCATCTCCGCTTGTACATTCCCGCCCGTTTTTCTCTTTCTCAATCTCGCCACATACCTCCGGAATCTTTATTATATACGAAAATGACATTTTCGTCCATTGTCTTTAGATTGGACACCCACGCGATCCATCGAATTTATCGGTAGTTTCTTACTCAATTCCACTTGATTTACGCGCGTTTTATTCAATTATATATATGTATTGCGATGATGATCGCGGGTTTACGTAACATTGAGCGGACGAGTTTATTTGTAATAGCGTGCGTCCGCTTTAATTATTGTAACAATTTAAAGAAATCGAGAGGTACGCGCACCTGAGTATACCGAAATTAAACCGATCGGAGGGAATTGATGGCGGGCAACTCGGGAAGAAAGTAGATCGGATTGTATCGCGGCAAGTAAATTTCGTATAAAAAAGTCGTTGAATGTGAAACTTTTGAAAATAAGTATTTTGCCCAGTCGTTAATTGATATATATATTTTTAAGCCGTTGCAGAGCAGATTTTGGTGCTGTAACCGCCTTGTACGCTTTCGATGCACTATAAACATATGGAAATTTCAAAACTATTTAAGTATTTTTTTGTATAATTAAGAGCCTAAAGCTGGGAAAATACGTTGCTAAAAAAGTCAGATCTATTTTCGATCAAAAAATAAACAAACCTGTATAGGATCGCTCACTTTTTATACAGACCGTTTAAATTTATTTCAATTGTCTCTTCAATCGTTTCCCGCTGTTTTTTCAACGCCCGAAGCTCCAGCAAAGCCAAGAATTATACGATAGTCGTTAATTACAACAGAAGCAACACGAATTGTAGATACTGACCAAAGCGACAAACAAAAAAAAAAAGAAGAAGCTAAAAAGAACGTAAATCAGTGTGCCGAAAATCTTCCCATCCGTTGCACAATATCGCGAGGATGCTAATAGGGCAATCAAATTATTGCCTATATTCTTAGACACATTCCCTGCAACCTTGAAATAATTCTCGATTATAACGATAATAAATAAATAAAAAGACGGTCGCAGAAAACAAACAAATATTACCCAATAGCTTGACTAGATTCTACATCTATAAGGAAACAAGGAGGAGATAAAAAGCAACGACCTCCACCGTTTTTTTTTAGTTATACGACCCGAATAATTTAAAATCGATGAATTTAACGCCTATTCCAATAGATTACAGCTAATATTTACTGGTCATTTCAGAAGCGTTTATAAAATCTCGTATATAGATAACCGAGCTTTGTGCGTTTAAGTAGATGCATGCCAAGTATGGTCAGACTTCGACTGCGCGATTCATCACACTTTATAACAATTGAATCTCATATTTCTCATTAATTGGGCTAAGTAATCTTAAGGTTAATTGTTGAGCTTAAAATATCTTCATTGATTCATATCAAATTAATCTGATTAAAATAGTGAAAAATTCGTTTATTTCACGAATGACAAGTCGAGAAACTGCTTAGAACATACTTATAAAGAATCGCTCATCAAAGCAAAGGTCGCAGTGACACGAATAACCAAAGATTCTTCCCGAATTCTCAAAAAAAAAAAAAAAATACCACATGCCACATATACCTATATAGGCATTCTTCAAGCGCGCATCGGCGCAGCCTCCGAAAGAAATTAAAAATTCAAATGACGCGCTCGCGCCCGGGGAATCCCCACCTAATTCCTTCATATATATATATCCCACAAAAGCCTAGAAATGGATAGAGTCGAATAAGAAATAAATAGAAAGAAAAGATCTCGCGTATATCTCTCGGAAATTAATTATATTACGAGCCGCAGCGTAGATATACTTGTGTAATGGGTCGCGAGCGCGTACATACAACTGGTTCGAGGTATGGGAGAAAGTTTAGAAATGGTCGCGCGCGACCTTGAGGACGTTATACGACGGCCGTGTGTTACAACGTAATTCTCCAACTCCCGGTATACATATAGGTATCGTATGTATCCTGCATACGCGCACGTATTATGTGCGTCGAGGATGGGCCTTGGATAGAAGAGCCGGACTGGCGCGAGCGTTTCTCGAGATGACAAGAAATTAGTACGGATTGCCGCGCGTCTCATCTGACGCAATATCCTAAGATCGCGGGGACTTTGGAGGTTATGAGCGACGCCGCGTGACGCGGCTTGTATACAAATTGCCCTGGGGATTTATTAAGTGTACTTGTTGTGTGTACAGTACCTATTGTATATGGAGATGCGGGTTTCTTTTTTCTCGGCGTAACAAGAGCGCCTGGTATTCGGTATAGGCGAGTAGGAAATGATAAGTTGCGCAATCGGGATGATTGTTGCGACGGGGAGAAAGGTTTGGATGAATGACTGGCCGAATACTAATAGCATACTAATTGAATTTCTAAGCGAATTTTGGCTTTGTTCTAAACTGTTATCAGTTAGATCAGGAATATATATATTAAAATTATTTTAAATGATTCCATAGAGATTTAGAGTGTAGTAAATAATACCTGTTTGCATAGTGGTAGATGATATTGGGCGCCACATAAAAATTCCTTTATCTACAAGTTCATTCGAATAATAAATTTTCGCGTACTTGGATCTTGACATATATCAAGAATAGATTATACGTACGAGATGTCAATTATATTTACATAGTCACGATGATATCGTTGATACGTAAATCCTTGGGAAAATTCATAAAGCTACTCGAATAAAGAATTCTGTCGCAACATCTAATGTATCCCAGATCGAAGTCATCTTGGTCACCTGTTTCGGCGCTCTCTCGACTAAGCAGCTAATAGTGACGTCCTCCTCGAGATCCCTGAACCTTCATTGCGGCGAATTCTATTACTGGCAGTTAAATTTATCTACCGCGACTTCTTTATTAATTCGCTATTCTGAAAATGATAACGTACTGCTAAGTTTGAACTGTTTATTAGTACATATAAGTATATAATTTTGAGCCTTGAATTTGTCTCTTGAGCTTTCGAAATTCAGTTATAAGATGAATGCAAAATCTGTCCAATGTATCTTGTCCAAATATACAATAATCCATTTTCTTATTTAAATAACAATACCTACGCAATAATTACGCAATTTTTCCATACTTCCTCATAAGAAGACAACGGTTTCGTTTAGAAAATTAACGTCGCGTTTAGCTAACGAAACGGGCAATGACTTTGAAAATACAAAAATATCTAGCGTCACGCGTATCTCATATGCATCTCCGCATGCCTGCATAAATTATCCCGCTTCTCCTCTCTGCCCTTGCATGACACCAAACGAACATATATAAAATCTTCATCCCGTCGTTGAAAGACGGGGGAAAAAAAGTGCCGAGAGACTTATCGATTATTGTTGATATTCGGTCATGGTGAAAGCACCTAGCGATAAGTTATGATGAATATTACAGGAGGTGTAAAATTCGTGATTTTCTTTAACGGAATAAATTATCTCGCGTAGTGCGGCGCTACTATGGGAATTTTCATACCGTGATTTACGGCTCGGCGCTTTATACGCAGGGTTATTGTACTTTTGACGTAGTCGCGGTTCGTAAGAGACGTTCTATGAATTCTTTCACCGCTGCGATTCAGATACGTCGATTAGTGTATGTTTTGCGTGAATATTTTGACAGTGCGGTGATAATGATTTTACGAGTGTCACAACAAAACCAGCTGGTTATAAAATACAATGTCTTGCGGTTGGCACATTCTTATCCACTTATATTTAACTCGAGGTTATTGCTCGAGATCAAATTGCAGTTTCGTAGAACTGCACAGTAAGTAAGTTCTGAAAGTCGCTTATTTGTATCATCATCATTGTCACTTATGCGATTATCGCGAATATATCTTTTTCGTTAAAGAAATCAGGTAATATTGGCTTAGCAATACGGAAGAGTGCGGCGCACAAGTTCTTTTCTGCAACTGCAAGCTGGCTCGTGTGTTGCGCATTTTGCAAGCCGAATATGCACAATGAATTTAAATTTCGCGCGGTGAATAGGAAAATTTTACTATTCGAGTGCGGCGGGCGTTTTACAGCCGCATCGAAACGACTTTCTTTGATTTATCCCTCATTGCTCGGGATTGCAAAACACATTTTCGCGGAGAACGTCGTTTTTTCTTTTTTTGGTGAAAAAAATATTATATATCGGGGAAACATCATCCGAGGCATAAATCGTACGAAATAATTATCCAATATACGGGAGTTTCGTAAGACACTGCGTGTCGTGTGCACTTGTCGTGCTTCGTCCACTTCTGCGGATTCCCATACGCGCGAGAGACGCACACGCGATTAACGAAAAAAAAAAAAAAAAAAAAAAAAATTACACATCTGCCCGCGTATCAGCGGATAAGTATTAACTTAAAGAATATATCTCGCGGCCAATAACGAATTTTCAAGCGTCTCCATAGCGAATCTCGCGAAAAACGTGTTCCGCGCCGTAGCGTTACCATAAAATTTAAATATAATGGCTACATTACCCAACGCACGCGCGCGGCTTTTCTCTCTCTCTCTCTCTCTCTCTCGTATATTCATATAAGATTTCGGACGCGTATGGCGCGCGCTCTTATATCGAAAGTAATGCAAAAATGGCGGAGAAAGCGTACAAACGCAGCGGCGGCATTAACAAAATTTCGATCCGGCGTTGATTTTTTTCTTTCTATCTTCTTTTTTTCCTTTTTTACTTTACTCGCGACGGTGTTGCACACACTTACGCTTTCTACTCTCGGGATGCGGTGTGTATGTGTGTGTGTGTGTACGCCAAAATTTCTTGTGCTCTCGGCCACACGCGGTAAAAGCGAAAAAGAGGAGCGAAATTGTTGGGGATCGACCTGCCAAATGTCAAAACTCGCTCCTTCATGTATATATATATACATATATGTGTGCAGTAATACGTGAAACAAAAAAGCCGTCGTTTCACTTTTCGTTATGCGCGCGCGAACTTTCAAGAAAGTCCATTCTTTTTTTTTTTCGGTTCCAAAGTCGCAAATCAAAATTTAGATCTTATTACGGTTATGCGTGTTCCTCGTTTTTCGTTTTCGAGCTTCGCGTGCAATATGTATATATAAAGAAAAAAGAGTCCGCAGCAGCAGCAGCACACACACACCGATATTTATAGGCCATAAAAATGCGCAAAGTCACGAATACCTGTTTCTTTTTCTCATCTCGCCACCGTACAAAAGTTTCACTTTCGGAAGCGAGTTTACCATCTTGGTTCCCTCCGCGTCTGTCGCTCGCGGTTTATAATACCGACCACCTTGCTTTTGATTCGCTCGTGTAATCCCTCTTGTTAAGTCGCGAAATCCGCTCTAATCCTTTTTGTATAATAGTTCGAACGAGATTTCCGGGGCTTTCGCGGCTTCTGGTTTATAATTACTCAATTAACGTCGCTTACGGTTCGATATCTAATTCTTGAGGTCGAGCCTTTTTTGGTATTCCTCGACTACTTTTTCCTTTCGCGTTGTGCATTAAAATATATTGATTGTACCATAATTCCTGCCCTCGTCAGATCCTTAAACTTGGTAAAAGCCTTTAGAAAACGTGTCTTACTTTTTTTGCATTTAATTTGTGGTTTAATAAAGGCCTTTACCGTTTGCGCGACTCTAGAATTAACTTTGAGAGTTTCAATTTGAGCTTAAGGAGACTATTGAACTTCCGGCCAGCGTAAGGAACGTAACTTTTATGTTTCCAATAAATAGAAAATTCGAGCTGGAGCAGATTTCGAATGCAAAGAGAATAGAATAATCCCAGCGGTTCAATGAATCGCGACGACCAGTGGGTCATAAAGTATTATTCATCTAAAATGAAACACAATACTTTCTCACGGCCTGCACAGCCATAAAAGTCAACAGCGCAACAAATCCTATATATCCCAGCGTAACCATCATAATTATCTCAATTAAGAAGCATTCATCCAAGGATCAAAGTCGCTACATCGAACCGTTCAATTTCACAGATATCTCATACATATACTAGATTCTATTACTCATCGAAGCCGTAATACAGCCTCACGTAATAGATCGAATTCTTCAAAAAGAAAAAAAAAAGTATCCTGCACACATAATATATACACGCACGATGGGCCTCGCGCTATTTGGCGCTTTCGTGGCCGCGGGGGCCACTCGGATGTGCGGCAGCAAGTAGAGGAGAAAGAAGTCAAAGGAGGCGAAATCATTAAAAATTTGCTGATTCGCGCCGAATCACGTGGCCCGACGGCGGCCTTCCGCTGCTCTGCTCCGCGCGATGAGGATGCAACTTTCTCCCCTGTCATTGCCTGAGCGCGAGGAGAAAAATGACGACGAGTCGAGCAGATGCGCGCGATTATATATATATGTATATATGTATTGGGATATGTATTGGGATATGTGTGCCAAGCTCATTGTTCAGGATTTTGGTGCGACAGGAATGCAGTGACTCGGAGAAGAGGATTCGATCATCGGGGATGAGGATAGAGGCGGATGATTCTGCGGCTAGAAATAAACAAAACTTTCCATGGCTTGTTTGTCCGGCTGTTGTTGCAGCGGATGATTTTTATAGCTGACACTGGAATGCCGTTCCTTGCGAAATCTGTAATTTTGTGCTTTTCGCATAATTCATTCCATAGAATGATGTTAAAGAAAGATATTATAATGCTATAAGAATCGATTAACGATTATAGGATAGACTTATTAGAGTGTTTTTGTAAGTTAAAATATAAGATATTCACTATATGATCGCTTATATAGATAAAATTTTTAAAAGAAAATTGTCACTTTGAAATAATATTCCTATAGAAAATGTTCCGATACAAGCGTTCGCAATGAAAAAAAGTCCAAACCCAAAATTATACCTGCCAATATAACGTGAAAATTACCGGATCCCCTATACAATTAATTATTACGCGTTAATTGAAAATGGAACGCGACGGGGTATAATATATAAATTCCTCCGCAAGGAGATTCACAATAATCGGGACACATAATGAGCCTTACGCAATTCACACATATGCATATACGTGCGTGTCCTTTTTCGACGATATATTTATGTTACGAGTCCGAGTTCGCGGCGTGAATATTAAAAAAAATTAAAACTCCCGCACGCGATTGTACGATGTTTTTTTTTTATTTTACGAGTATTTCACGGGACAAACATTTCTTTTTTATACGAGTGCTTTTAATCACTAATAATTACAAGACGGGAGGATTGAGAAACTGCGCGCGGGAAGATTCATTTTGCTTTTTTAACTGAATAACAAACATATAATACACCAAAGGTTTAAAAAGATATAATACTATCGAGGATCGGGTGGACGGTATGTATTAACGAGTTTGTTCGGTTCGTTAGTGCCGGCAAGTTGCGCGGGATTGCAAAAATCTCGCGGCCGAAAAGTGTATCCGACGCACCGCGTCGCACGTTTTGCGCAATGCGCGCGAGGAGGAAAATTATGATCCTATACGCAACGTTGTACGCGTGATATACTGTTAATTTCGATGTGATTCATTCCTTACGACGTTTGCGCCCGCGCTTACAAAAACAGAAGGACGCGAACGTTCAATGCTTAAGAGTCTCTCGGTGATATAGGCTGGTATAAAAGCGAAAGCTCTACGATCGAAATTAGCTGTTAACTGCTGTAGCCTAATATTCGTGTTAAAAAAAATGTAAACTTTCAATCCGGGGACGTTAATATATTGATTAAGTTTTTTTTATCAGTCGTTTTACGGAACCGTGGGATATGTATAAAAAGCTTTCACCGGTAATCTTATTAGATGACATTTTAATTATGCGGGGATATCCCCGTGCTACTTTTTTTATGATATGACAATCGCTAATAAATTGACCGTGACAGATACATTATCGCGAATATTTTTCAAGCAAATTCAATTCATGAAGTAGAAGCTTGTATACTTATATATGAATTTTATTTTTATTTATAAAACACTTGAATATCTGTTTCCATAAATTCATTCAGAACCCAGAAAATACTATATAATATAATAATTTTCTATGACGATTATAATCTATCGAATCACATAAAACGATTTCACGGCAAAACGCAGATATCAATCTCATATTTTGAATACAGTAAAAATTCACTTCCAACAAATAAAATTCTCCAACTTGCCATTAGGCAATTAGTGGGATTTTACTCAAAGAGGGTGTGAGGACCGCGCTTTTCGAAACGATGGAAAAATTCTGACTGATAAAAGAAAGAAGGATAATAATATCCGGACGGACGTAATCGAAAGTGAAAAGAAGTCCTCGAAAAGCCTATACATTAATCTCGCAGAATTAACAGAAACCGCGAAAGGAGATAAAGAAATTCGTCTCCGCGGGTAGGATTACAATAAATTAGAAGACACCTTCTTTTTCTCTCCTTGTATTCCCGGGACTTCCGCGTATAATACGTCAAATACCATTAATCCTTCCGAACCAGGCGCGCGTTTCTATCGCATATATAGGATTCCGGTGAACTTGAAATTTTTATGATAATCCGAGAGAAAGAAAGTTTCCTCCTTCAGCCGGCGAAAATAAAATTAGAAATCTTTCGCTCTTCCACCGTTTTTTTTCTCTCTCTCGCTCACGAATGTGCACAGCTTCTAAAAGATCGGCGGCGGGCGGCGGACGGCCATTGAGAGACGTATTAGGTTAATTTTCCGCTTTTGAAGATTTACAATCCATATATGTATTGTGAGCGCGGTGGCTTCTAATGTGGTCTGCAGCTCCTGCAGCTGAATCACTGTCCTTTTTTTCGCCACCTTTCTCTCTCTCCGGCGGCGCGCGCGCCTCTCTGTAATTTCAAATCTTTTTCCACAAATAAATGCACCATTTTCCCGGACCTTTTGCATTTTCTTGCGCCAATAATAACCGAATGAATTACCGGCTGTTTGTTCCCGATATTGCACGAAAAATAAAAAGAACCCCGCGTCAAATTAGCCAATAACGACTTTTCAATGCCTATATACGGGGAGTTCACCGCGGCCGTCGGTAATTGCACGGCTGTTTAACCAAACCATTGCTGCCGCGATGTATAATTAACTTTGCCTAATTAACGTCGGGAGAATCGCGTATTATATATAACTTCGGAGCTATAAGGCGCGGTTAAAACCCTTGTGATTAAACCCAAATTGATTCGCCGCGGCTCGCAATAATTTGAGCGGAAATGCGCGCGGCTTCACTCGTATTACGCCGGCCTTTTTCTCGAATTGTGCAGCGCCCAAAAACAAAAAAAAAGGATATATATATATATATGTATTTATTGAAGGAAAGTCCTTATATGCGGTACGAAAGGCGACCGGGTAGGAATATGGGAATGGACAAGATAACCGCGGGCGAAAAAGATAAAGCGCTCTGGCCCGAAATGCCAAATAATACAAGAGAGAGTGAGAGAGAAAGATCACTTTCATCTCCATTATTTTTTATAGCTCCGCGATTAAATAATCGCTCACCGAAGCAAAAGTCATCGCGCGCGCCTTTCTCATTATCCTTTTCGACCACGAGCGATACCAAAAAGCCACGAGATCCTTTCGGACCTGCACCGAAATTCCATGTGTGTGTGTGTGCGCGAGTCCGCGTAATTTCGGGGTGTGCCGTTGCGAAAGGCGGGGGGAGGGCTATGTAATGCACATCTCGGTCCTTTTTCTTTTTCATTTGTTGTAAATCGTTTCCTGCCGTTCGAGCGTAAGGAACCATGTTATTTATTGCGCGTCTACAGGAGAGAGAAAGGGATAATTAAATGCCCGGAAGGACATGGATCTCGCCAGCATGCGGAAAGAACGATCCTCTAGAGCAAGTGTATTGTATATGCACGGCTTATGGTCTTGATTAGCATCTTTGCTCATGCAGAAATTCACTTGGAATCGGATTTTGACGGAAACGTTAGAACATATTTCCTGGTATAACTATAATATAAATGAAGCTCTGTTATACCTGGCGATAAATTGAACTATATAGTGATTTGACTCAAAACTAGTTTTACATATAGCGACAAAAATGTTAAAAAAGAAAGAGCTACATGTACACCTGGACCAAAGACTTAGAGCGAATCATATAATTTAACTCTGGCTCTCGGCAATGCCGAAAGGTGCAGAAAGAAAGGTGCCGAGGAAAGCGTCACACGCAATGCAGCTCCGCGGCCACGTGCAGTGTGGATTGACGTTTGCGATGCAGCCGCGAGGGCAAAGCCAATAATACAAGCTCGCGTTAATTGACCCAACTTTTCAGTTTGCTTTCACGCACACACACACACTCACACGACTGTCCTTTACCTGTCGACGTTATAGCGCGACAGGCGATATACAAAGGCTGTCGGTCTTTAACACTTAGCGAGTCGGGCGATAAACCGTGTGACAGGCTCTCTATATACGTATACACACCCGTTACGTAAGCTTCCTTCTTTTGCTTTTACCCGTCTGTTTGGGAGGAAAGGACGATGATGGTGCTGATATGTAGTATAGGACAATCGAGATCAATGAATTGATTCTTATGTAATTCTGATTTTTTGTTTTATGCGCGACAGCTATTGGTGCATTGTTGTTTTGGGGAGTAGAAAAAAATAAATGATCACTGTGGAGTGTATTACACTAAGAGCTATGCGAATCGTAACCAAAATTTTAAGCATAAAAAGGTAGGAAAGTTTGCCCTAACTATTAATCGCGGCAGGTTTCGTTCGCGATAACTTAACGGAAATACATAACAGCAACGTTTATAAAGATGTAAAAATAAATGGTAGCGCGCGTTGTACAAATATTGTTGTCGAGCTAATTAATCTTGTCTGAATAGACAGGCGAAACTCGACTCCTCTGAGTTATATTAAAGCGCGACGATTCACCACCTTTTTGTTTTCCTGCTGTAACAATGGTATATTCCATATATATACTCTAATTGCGTGTGTACTAAAAATAATTATTTGGAAACTTCATGTTTAGTTTTAGCGGTGCGAACTAGTTATCTTACATTGCAACACGTGCCTTTGCACATAGGTTTATTAAATTGCAATTATATTATGCCTAATTTAGTTTAAGATAGTATTGCGTGAATTACTTTTGTTTCAATAGTTTTGTATAATATGCAGATACCATGTTTTTTTAGTATTTCAACGATTACTTTTAATTCAGAAGCTTAAGCTTTCATTAAATATCTTGTTCCATATTTCAATCAACTGTATACGATCTCGGGAAACAAGTAATGAATTGCTTTCGATAAGATATAAATTCACCTGTCGATTTCATTAATCTGTCTACTGATTCTGCTCCGATTTTTTCGTTTATCTTTAAAAACTTGATTAAAGTGTACACGATATTGCAGATAAGCGTTAAATGTATTTATATTTATCGATATAAGACTTTTACCAATATCCGTTTGTTGTAGTTCATTCGTTAACGTTAATTCATTAACTTTGCTATCGATATTAATCATTTTCCGTGATAAATATTTATTGTTATTGTATCAAATAAGTCACATCGTTATTTTGTTATACTTGCAGATCGCGTAAAAATAATATGAGCCTCGATACAGCGAAAAGCACCAAGCGACTTTCTTCTTTCGCAAAATTAATAATTTAATCCAACTTTCAAAATCGCCAAAGAGATAACAAATATCTAAATTAGCCAATAAAATCGATTTATTATAAATTTCAAAAATTGATGAAATAAAACAACACTAATCCACTACATTTCACTCGATCTTTTACAAGACGCTTCGGCGCTGCTTTCAAAAAAAGAAAAAATATCGAATACGTATATAAGGGAGTCGGTAAGTGGAATATCCTCCTCTTATCATCGCCGAAAATGAATTCAAAACGTCGCACCACTCAATTAGTTATCACCTTGCGAAAGGAGCCGAAGCGACGAATCATCGATCTTTCGCGCATACACGCGTCGTTTGCATAAAACGTCCTCGCCAATAAAATGTGTCTTAAAACACATCCATGCAGCAAACATTCCCCACCCGTGCATATCGCATAACCAAATAAAACATATGCGCTTTCGCTAAAAATAATAAATATATCAAGGTTAAAGCTGTTTCACTTTTCATTGGTTCTTCGTCTACTTCCTGGTCGCCTCGCACGAGAGATTTCTCCGCGAAAGGAAAAGTCGCGATAAGAGTCTGTCAGCGGAGAGGATCAAAAGCGGAACCTTACCTCTATACAGAACTCGCGCCAGACTCTTACGTGTATAACACATATAATTTTCGACTCCTTTCCATTTCAACGTCCCAGTGGAATTCCGTGGATTATTATATATATGCGGTGACAAACTTGACCTTCGCCGCGCAGCTTCTCATAGAACGCGGTGAAATTTTTCGCAATGTTCCACATCGATATATATATATATATATATGCGAGCTGTTGTCGTTTAAGCGCGAGACGAAAAAGCTTCCAGATGATGTTCACCATCTCCTTTATGCATTTTTTCTTTTCGAGGCAACATTGCGAGATGCTCGAGAGTTTCAGGTGTAAGACTATTATCGATCGTTAACAATGCAAATTTTAATGACGCTGTTTAAAGTGTACATACCTAGTATCGAATTTATTAATGAAGCAGAAATATTTATGTAGGTAACGATTATGTATGTAAGCTATTGCTCATCGGTAAATAGAAACACTAAAGTGTAAAAAGTATCATTTCGTGTCCTCCATAAGGCATTTAAAAGTATATTACCCTAATTTAAGAAACATTATGGTGATGGCCAAATTCAAACTTCATAGCTGTAATAAAAATTTTATGACTATAATTCAAAGCTATCCACTTTCCGTTGCTTTTAAAATCATTCGAGTGTTCATTTTATAAACTTTTATTGTCAAAGCTATTTTATAATTTGTTAATTAATTTCTCTAAAGTCTGCAAATATAATCGGTAAGGTGATTGTTGAATCTATTTACCCAACTTAGAATCCATTTCCTTTTAACAACCACGCCAATGATAAAAGCAACACACCTTAGCTGCTTCCGGAGTTAAATCATATACATAGGTATCTACCCTTGTAACGATAAAAGCTAAAAAAAAACTTTCAGAGCCTATTTACTTTCGCATAAAATAGTCCAAAACTTGTCAATTCTGCCCAAATGTTATTTTAACCGCGTGTAATATTTTATATACGGGTACAGGAACCCATCTCACAACAAACCTCTTTGTCTAATTACACAAATGATTAACAATGATAAACACACGTGTCCTATATGACCACTTTATTTTCAATGTCCGATATACTTTCTGAATCAAACCGTATTTAGAAAAAGAAAAACAGGTCAAATAGTAAAGTATTTTGTACTTGAACGATTCAAGGTGCTTAAACCTCGGAAGCTAATCAAAGGTTTAGCGTCGCGACGACGCGTACCAACCAATTTAATCTAATCTCTGTAAGTAATACACTAGAGAAGAATATAAATATACGGGTATAAGGCGAGCAGATTAAGCAGCGAATCGCTGCCAGTGATTCATTACTCGTCGCAGCGATGGCACGTTTAATTGTTTTTGGTCTTGCTGTTCTGTGCCTTGCTTATTTAGGCAACGGTGAGTTTTGTTTTATTTCTCAAAACGTCTCGACGACCGAAATACAATAGAATTTATCAACTGTAATTGTTGTCCAATCTGAAAAACTATAATTCAACATATTTTATATTAACATAATAGACTGCTTAACTTTAGTATTTTGTAATATAGTTAAGACTTTTTGTGAGAGTGAAATTCAAGTATCTTAAGATGAGTTATTAAATAGTAAGTACAGGGAATTATGATCATTACATATTTTTACAATCTGAAATTTTCAAAAGCCTTTCTAAAGTAATCGTGTGTTTAGAAATCCTTATCTTTAATCCTCTTCATTAGCAAGCACACTAACTAAAAGCGCTGCATAATTATTACGGTAAACAAAAATTTTCCGGTTTACAAGTTTTGTGTACACACGCAAAACTTAACCTACAACATCGACAAAAGAACGCAATCATTCAATAATTAGAAAAAAAAACGAAATCCCAATTCAACGTTCATTCGCATAATCAATATCCCATAGACCGACACCTGACGACTCGAGGAAGACGAATGAATTTTTTTCTTTCCCGCCGCGCGCCGCCGTTCAAACGAGATTTATCCGAACGGCCGCACGTCGACTTTTCATGACACACCTGACTATAAGAAGTAAAAGGCGCCTCTCGTTAAGTGCGTGGCAGACTGCATGAAAATGAGAATCGACCAGAGTCACGCGCGACGTCCGTTTACACATTGGCATTTTACTTTCTTGCGTCTAGCCGTAGGCAAATATTCTATGTATGAATATATTCTTATATAGCGGTGCGCGGAAGTTAACAGCTACCGGCGACACCTAATCGCTCCTAGCGCAAAGTGAAATCTCGCGGCTCGGAAAATCGGCGCGGGAAGATAGCGATAACGGAACGATTTTGATCGGGAATCGATGATTTTTTTTGTTTTTTATCTCAGATGTTTAACAGCATCGATCGCTATTTCGATACAAATCCGTTGATGTTAGATATGCCTTGTGCAACGATTTTTATTAGTTCTGTTGTAGATCGTCGCTGATTGGAGTTAAATGAAAAATGATATCTTTCCTGGCCGCGTGATGTGAACGTTTCGTGTGTGATCCGAGTTTATGTTATACGAAAGGATTGTTTTATGCACGCTGAAAAACCATTTCTAGTTTATTATTCTTACATATTATTTTATTACATATATACACTTGCTAAGTGTACGACAAAAGTATAGGGTTAGATAAACTAAAAACTCCAAGCCATTTACAAGTATTATATTTTATAATAATGCATATTAGTAAAAACTTCGTATGAATAATATATCTAGAAACGAATACTGTACAAAATTATTATACCGTTGCCTGTACCGTCAATTACAACGGCATCGTTTATTGTGACATTTAGTATTTTGATTTTTCGAAAAAGATTTCAACTTTTGAATGTATCGTGTTTGATTCCAACAAGTCGAAGTACGTTAATGAAGATTGCCTTTACTACAAATTACGAAATCGGAAATCCTTTTCAAAATAAATTAACTTTAAATACCCAGGAAAGTTAAGTGCTTTCCTTGGAATTCGCAAATTAAACACATACAGTATGCACGAAATAAGTAACATAGTGTCGAGTACAATCAGGCATATATTACACAGATTGTATTAAGCAACTGAATTGTCAAATATTAACCAGAGCTTTTTCTATGTCCTACATTCTGAGTAATAATTATAAATCACTAGATTTGATTAAACTATGCGTACAATCAAAATTTCATGCAAATGTCAAAATTACCACGCAGAAGTAGCCTAACAATTTAATGCTTCAAAATTACAATTGCAATTAACCGTCACACTGTCATGGATATTATCTATTTTCGATCATGAATTATAAATGTGCATAAGTCAGCACTCTTAATACGGCAAAACAGTAGCTTCTGCAGTACACGCTACATTTCACGTATTCCAGGAAATCGTTACTTATTCCTGATGAATCCTCGCTACTCGGTAGACGTCGATATAACTCACCTTTTTACCGATGCTCAATTTTTCAAAGTTTCTCTTTGCAAATTGACCAGTTTGACCAGAGGCTTGTAACAATGACAGAAGCTCCGCAACCCGCGAATTTAGAAAAATAAAAATACTCGACTTTTTTATGGTCGGTCGGTGAAGTGAAATGTAACTGGTTATAGCGCCACTTGTCAAGTGTGAAAAAGAAAAATCCGAGTTGT
Organism: Megastigmus dorsalis; assembly: GCA_900490025.1. Taxonomy (NCBI): domain Eukaryota; kingdom Metazoa; phylum Arthropoda; class Insecta; order Hymenoptera; family Megastigmidae; genus Megastigmus; species Megastigmus dorsalis. The sequence goes on along the minus strand of UELU01145364.1, from coordinate 345,576 downwards.
TCCTAATGGTCATGTTTTACCCGGACAGTTGAGGGCAAGAGGGGCGTAGGCGACGGGGAACAAGACTGGGGCTACGAGACCGTACGCGATGGGGCTCACATGTTCTGGTGGCTCTACCAGACGACCAGCAAGGATGTGGACTCGTACTTGGAGAAACCGCTGGTGATCTGGCTGCAAGGTGGACCAGGTGCCTCGTCCACGGGTTACGGCAACTTCGAGGAGCTCGGACCCTACGACGTCAACCTCAATCCACGTAACTACACTTGGGTAAGCGATACATATTTTCCTTTCACTGCACGGCGGGTTTATTTCTTTTCTTTTTTTTTTGTTACGCTATTTTTAATTGACGTTGGCGAGCGATTTTTCCCTCGCTCGGAAGCTATATGGGTCTTTTTTTTTACGAGCTTCTAAACGAGCATCGCGGCTCGACTGATCAACGATTAGAAGCCAAGGGTGTTGAGAAATTTGATCTTGCGGAATATCTGTGTCGCTTCTGTTTACGCGGCGTATAGCTCGTGCTTTTTTTACGCGCTTCAAAGTATTGCGAAAGCACGACACCTTTTTGATGATTTTTAATATTTATGAAGAATTCGGTAGCTTTTGTAAGTACATATACATTGAAAAATTGCTTGGATAACTACGCAAAACGATTATTTAAATATGCTCGTTAAAGATGATGGTAGAGTATGCATGCTGCAATTAGTAGATAATAACCGCCTATTACGAGGGGCGATAACGGCCCGAGGACAAGTATATAACCATATCTTCAACTAATCGTTAAAATCCCGAAGCAAAATGCCATCTCACTATTTAGACTCATCAAAGTTTTAGAAATTATGAGGAATAGTTTTTCTTAAAAAAAGTCTCGTTATACAAGCTTAAAATATCGATTTCTAGGTGAAGGACTACAATGTGCTCTTCATCGACAATCCAGTGGGCTCGGGTTTCAGTTACGCCGACAACAACAAAAGCTTCGCCAGAACAAATGCCCAGATCGCCACTGATTTGCTCGAGACGATGCGCGGCTTCTACAAGAAACTCCCCGAATTCCGCAAGGTGCCGGTCTACATCACCTCCGAGTCCTACGGAGGAAAGATGGCTGCTGAATTTGCTCTCGTCTGGCGCAAGGCATATATACCTCTCTTATCCTAATACATTAAAAAAACTCTCGAAAGCATCGTATCTTAACAAAAAAAAAAAAACACTGAGCTGCTGAAAAGTTGCAACTTTGAAAAGTACAGGAATAATCGAGCGAAAGAAACCACCAACGATGAATCGATCGCTGTACGAATACATTGCCCTTTCTTTTCTACAGGCCGAGAAATCGGGATCCATCCAGAGTAACCTGAGAGGCGTAGGCCTCGGCGATTCCTGGATTTCACCGATCGACAGCGTACTCACCTGGGCGCCGTTCCTATTGCAAACGGTAAAGTAAAAGAAAAGATCGAGCCACCACTCACGTGTACATACGCACACACATATATATATATATGTATATATGCAAAAACCAGTTTTTTGTGAAATCCCCGCGCTAAGTATACGAGCGCATTCGGCACATATAACCTCCTCGCTTTTTTATTCCCTGCGTCATCGTCGCGCAAATTCGATACCCCGAAAATTTCTCCTCTCTGTATATATACCCGATGCCGTGTGTGTAACCACCTGTTATCGCGCTCTCCAAGCTCCTTTGCGGAATGTCGCGTATAATTGGGATTTATTGCCATTCCTATCTAATTTTATTCCGTATGAGGAAACGGTGTGCTTTTATACGGGCACGTGCGTGGTGTACACATCCGATGAAGACGGTGCGGATACCGGGTTTCGAAGTGTAGCTAATTGCTCATTCGAATCGTGCTTTGTCACACTGTGAAAAGTATTAAAGAGCTTGACAAAATGAAACCATTGATCAGGGTATGGTCGATACGGACGGCTACAAGGCGATCGAGAAGGCGGCACTTAGAACCAAGGCAGCGTACGACGCTGGACAATGGGAGACGGCTACTAGTCTGTGGAGTTACACGGAAGGCGTCATTCTCGACGTCACCAAAAACATCGACTTCTACAACATCTTGACGAAGGTGAGACTAGGACGTCATAGGGCCAATTACCGCGATGACAAGACCAGAGCACGAGGTACAAATTGAAGTGTCGAAATCCTACCCTATCTGGCCATCGCAGGAATAAAGCGAATGTATATTGTATTTTCCGACAGCTATGCTAAGGGAGACCTTTGAAGACACCAGTTTGAAAGTGCTGATGAACGGCGTAGTGAAGAAAGCACTGAATGTCAGCGTGACATGGGGTGCCCAGGGTGGCCCTGTCTTCAACTATCTTCAGGGCGATTTCATGAAACCAGTCACTCATGTCGGTAAGTGTATACGTATAACCTTCGCAAAGCAGCAAAATACTTTGTCCGTATACCTGAGATTCGTGTCAATTTAGTAATCAGCAGCTAAATTCAAATTTTTATGAATTAAACAGGAATTGTCTAACAGCAATTTTTCATTAGCCATTTCGTATATAAATATGCAGAAACTGTTGGAAAGTGAGCAGAGATTTGAAAAAAAAGGTAAAATGATTGCTCTCCAAAAATAGAAGAAATTAAGTACATACTCTTTCGACTGTAAACATTTACAATCAAAATTCTAGTTTTTATTATGCAAACTTTAATACCCACTCCTTACGTGTCCGTAGTAAACTTATAAATTTACGTAATCCCATTGGATTCGATGTTAGCTACATTACATCCGATGAAAGTATGCTATTAAAATAGAACGTCGATACCTAATAGCTTCCCTAGCTTCAACATGTATACAAAAGAAGAAGAAGAAAAAAAAACGTTTAATTTGACTATTGTGCAGTAAAACACACTATCCCATAATAACGAGGAAAGAAAATTTTGATCCAAGCACATCATTATATACCGTCCTTACGTAAACCCCCTTTTTTTCAAATCCCATGCACGATCTAACCGAGATTCTAATCACATAGCGATCGGCACGAAAATTTCCTGAAAACTGGATCTTATATTCACTATACAACCTATATATGTATATAAACGGCTATTACATGCCCACTGGCTAAAGTGTAATTTTTTTTTTGTTACGTGATGTACAGTGGAGCGTTTACTGGACGAGACCGACCTCAAAGTCTTCGTGTACACCGGCCAACTGGATCTGATCGTCGACACACCAGGTGACCCTTTTTTTTCCTCTCCTCTTTATTATTTCGCTTTTGTGCACTCGAGCGATTCCGTATGTATCGCGTGCCTCGATCGCGATCGTCTCTCTCGGCATTATCGCTTTGAAATTCCCTACTCATTTTTATAAAAGGCTCAATCATACTCGGGTACGATTTAAATCGGTTCTCAGAGAAAGTTGGATTAATAGAGTATTCATCGTGACTCGTTTAGCGATGTAAAAATCAATGCTATTGTACTAATCCGTCAAGTTAACTTTAATAAATTGCACGATTACAATTTTTCATTTAGCTTTTAGCAATTAGATTATTTGCATTTTGTAAAATAGTGAATAAGAAAGTCAGTGAATCATTACTATTTATATACCAATATAAGCAATTCAACTAAAATGTTATGTTTCAGAAAGTCAATAGTTTTCTTTTGGCGTAATGATTTAAAATTTTGTCGTGTACGTTTTATATAACCACTATCTCTGTGAATGAACGGTAATTATAAATTTCCAATAAAAAAAAAATAAAGAATGCGTGGCAAATAATTACGATCTTATACATATTACGCAATTATGTTTGAAGTGTATGCTTCGATTCATTTTATTTAACACTGCACAATGGGAGAAAATAGTAATAAAACTCAAACGTTTTGGAATGATGATCTTCCGCATTTTTCCCTGTACACAAATGGAAGTATATATTGCACGATTACGGCACAGAAGAAAATCATTTGAAAGCTTTAAAACGAAACCCATCATTACACGCGTATCAAAGTATGACATATGAAATGTACGTAATTATTATCAATTTTTACCGATCATAAGGATATGAACTATTTAAAGTGTAGTATAGCTATCGACGAAATCATTATTATCTGTCTTTTGTAAACAAGCATTTTCTGTTTATTATCCTTAATATCAGGACAGTAGCGGTTTAATAGTAGTGTACTTGCTACATTATAGTCGTTGTATTTGAAATTACAATCATACTCACAATACAAAATTACATACCGAACAAAATTATACCGCATAACGTATTATCTTTTTTGTTTTTATTTCATAAACACTTAATTATGCCTTCATTTGCGCGAACTACGCGCATCATTAGATTTGTATTCAAGTCGAGCTGATACACGTTAACACCTCCCGCTTATAACAATTATCGAGCCAAGTAGGCCGGTTATGCGTGACGCTTTCTTCAAAGGTAACCATTACAAAATCCCGCGTATTCCGATGAAACGAACAATAGGACAACTGTTGCATTAGAGATTGCAGCGTTTCTAACATTGACACCCGGCCAAATCTCGATAATCATTTTTTATACGCGCGTTGAAACTTTCGATTTTAGCGCGCATCCAAAGGAAAACAAACGTCATAAAAGAAGTGGGTCGTCAATTCGATTACGAAAACGCGTTAGTTCGTTTTATCGCTTTATCGGGTCTCGCATTTTTATTTGTCCGTTTCGTCGGAATCAATAATCCTACAACGATCGTAAAAGTGTTTTAGCACAATAATGTAAATACTTATATGTAAGATGCGTTGACGTATTGGCTTGTAATATAGAAAGTTCTATCGGAGAATAAAAATAAAGTATGTGAATCCGATCGATGTTATCTGTGTATTCGCAAAAAAGTAATTAACTTTCTTTTCCATCATCAGTCAATTACCGATAGATTCTTAATTCATCGGCCATTGATGTAGCGCCGGTAGCATACATGACTAAGCCAAATGCTTGAATATTGAAATACTTGTAAGTGAGAAATGAAAATGGCAACGCCAATGTCTGGGGATTTTGTTCGTTGCAGGTACGTTATTGTGGGTCGAGAGGTTGAAGTGGAAAAACGCTGCCCAGTGGCAGAAGAGCAAACGGACCGCGCTGGTCGTGGACAATATTATCGAGGGTTACAGCAAGAGCTTCGGCAATTTGGGCTTCTATTGGGTCAACCGAGCTGGACACATGGTAAGAATTACAAGAATTACTACAGTTCTTTAAGAAAAGTTGGACAAATTCGATTTGGATGGAAAGTCGCGCGGACCTTACAGAGAATGCGATTGATAAAAACCGTTTCGTATGTGCAATCGAGATAAAGATCTGAATTTTTCAGGAATGTTTATTTCATATTTTATTTATTTTAGTGAAATATTATTTTGTGTGATCTCACTGACGTACACAACTTGGCCTTATTACGTCAGTTTCAAAACTGAGTCTTTTATGACGGTTTCTCAAAGTTCACAAGGATAAGAATAGCTGATGCAAATCGATATTCAAAATTCGTTTCCCCTCGAAATCGTCGTTCTTTTTTTGAGCAAACGCAAATTTCTAAAAAGCCAAAAGGCAACTATTATATAGTTATTCAAAACTCGCTGTTGGCATGCACCGACTGCACGACGCATTCGAGCATTCAAAGTAAAATTACGGATATTATTAACATTTCAACTTACAATAACTCGACAGCTTACAAAACTAAGAGCAGACTAAACATTTTTCGCAATTTCGCATATTCTCAAACATTAAAAATAATATTATCCTCAAAACATGTATAATTTACATTTCTTAAGAAATATTAAAAGGTCGAATACATCGATCTACAAGTTAACCGTAACAACGCGGAAAAAGTATACATCTTTGCAAAAATTCATTAATTCGTTAGCGAATTAATGAACTTCGTTTCCGTATTCGAACTGCACTTGATCTAATGAAACCCTAATGCATTTTTTACCTTGTGAGTGTCTACGAAGTCGGAAACGGAAAAATAATAACTCGCGCGCCGGGACTTAATAACGCGTTCCGCGACAGGGAAAAGCATAAAAAAAGATTTAGCCTTTATGAGTTTAGAAAGTTAAAAAAAAAATGGAAACTTGATATACAATTGAAGAGTACATGTATGATGGAACAGAGTCAGTGGAGTGTTTTATGATCGAAGGTTATGGGACGTATTCGGATTTATTATAGATTGTCAATATTTCGAAGCAGCAGCAATTTTAACTTGCTTTATTGTGCCATTACTTGTTGTGTAATATTGCGTTTGAAAAGATGCACACGCTTACTTAAACTGTTTTGATGTGGCCCCCAAAAAATCTACACAAATTTCACAACTAATTTAACCTTATCGCCAATTAATAACTAAATTCTCCCCTTCCAACGATTAATTTACAATATAACGTAAATGATATAAAATTGTTTTGTCACAACTCGTGATTTTCCACCCCAAGTAAAGCTATATAATACATTTTAGAGGACGCTCAAAAAATTTAAACAAAAATGTATAACAAAGCTAACCTTCCGCAACGATTCGTAAAACGAAAAGAAAAAAAAGAAACAAGAACCCAATAGGAGAGACGGCGAAAGAGTCTCGGCGCGCGCGCTTACAAAAGGCGAAAAAAGATTCCCCGAGCAGATAGTGAAATTGTGCGTTTTCTCTTTCAGGTGCCAGCCGATAACCCAGCCGCCACCGCCGCCATACTCCGAGACCTGACGGGGAAATAGAATAGCCTCACCTCGTACTCCTCTCCTCTCCTCTCTCTCTCTCTTTCTCTCTACCCAAGAAATCTTTGCGCGTATACAAACATTTTACGCGCGCAGGTAAAAAAAAATCTCTGTATTTATAGAACAGGAGAGAAGGAGAGAGAGAGAGACAATTCGGCGGTATATACATTATGCATACGGTCGGCCAAAAGAAAGTGGACCCAGATTTTTTTGGGGGGGAATGCGTATGTGTATACGCGGATACGAAGATATACGGATTCGGAGATTCTGGGACCTTTTTTGGAGACGGCAAATATATACATAGATATGTGTGGTTTGTTGACGATTAGCTTCGGCGATTCTCTGTATATAATGATTTTTCTGTAAATATATGCGTAAGGATGAAATATATATTTGTCCGCGTTTTATTTCAGACTGTCTCCTCTTTTTTTTTTTTTTTTTTATTGCGTCGGAAGAAAGACATAATTGTTGAGTTTACTATGAGTGAAGAATTTTCAGTAAACAGCGGCGATATGGAGGTGATAATTGCTGATATTTGAGTGTCAAGAATATCATTTAAATTACAGTAGCTGTGCATACAAAGTGTAAAAATTTAAATGGTAGCTAATAGAGGTTTTCGCTTTGATTAACAAGTTAAATAAACAGAACTTTACTCTGTTTAAATGACTTTGAGCAAATAGTTTTACAAATAGAATCATTTTTCGTGTACATAACTTTCATGTAGTTACCTACTTGGTGGCCACGATTTTACAACCCAAATATGCCATTAGCAAACATTAGAATAAATGCTTTCACTGTTTTTTATACGATAACATTATAATACATGGGCTTTATTTGCAACAACGAAACAACAGTTCTAGCGAGTTTCATTTACCACACATCTAATACAGCATATATATTATTCTTTTTAGTAATGACGGCTTTTCTGCGTAAATTATCACGGAGGAAACGTCAAGTTCGAGTTTATAATGTTAACTTACAACTCTTTTCTCTCACATTTATTTACACTGAATAATTTACGCTTGACGCAAAGAAATCTTAAAATACTGTTTTACAGATGTAAATAACTAAAAAATAAAATAAAATATCTCTTGGTTTCTTAAAAGCTCTTTTTTAGAAAACTCATACTTACAACGTCGTTCTAAATTATTACTATAGGTATTATACACAGTTTATTAAATAAATATCTACAAAGAATAGGATGGAATGGAGATTTCAAGTAAATAAAACTTACAATATTATCATTCAATTATTGTACCTTTTGTATATATCATGATCAAGCGCTCATGGGATTTCAATAGATGCATTGAAATTTCAAACTGTAATCAACGTATGATATGCGCAAGAGGCACCGGAGTCTTTCTCTCTTTTACAGACTCGTTGCGGACGATACTGAATATTTTCCCGATGGCTTGCCGGGGTACAAGGATTATTTTTATGACGCGAGTTTTGTAATGTTGCACAATAAGTCGAATGATTATTGTCATTGCCGAGTTGGAAAATGTATATGACGATGCATTCCATTCCCATCTTCTGCAAAAAGAAAGTTCGGCTTCTTTGGATTGTGCTGCAGTAATTGTAAGTGAGCTAATTACCGACACTGTAAAGATGAGAACGCCGCGGCATATACTTTTACGTAATTTATTATATTTAACGCAATAAACATTCTTTCTTCTAATTGAACGTAAAGTAATTACCGATTGTTTGAAAGCATCGCTCTTAAGTGAGGCTTTTAAAGTTTTTTTCATTTTATATGAATAAAAGGAAAAGTTTATTATTGGTTTTATCGCAGATCGATTTTGTGAAAAAATTAATATCTATCTTGTCGCGTTCAAATAAATATGTTGAACAATGCGTGTATACTTAAATAACTGAACCTATATAACTGTGCCAAACGCCGCCATGCAGAATAAAAACTAAGTCGCAGAGTCGATATTCTTTGCGGCCAACTATTTTGGTCGAATATTCCATTTTATTCGTTATAATTTAAGATTGAAAAAAAGATAAACAAAGATGCTTGTTGATCGATCTCATTGTTTGCTCAGTAAATATTTTCTCGAAAGTCCGAGAAAGATCCGTCTAAGCTACTTGACCGCCCCACTATTCCTGCGTAAAATATATTTCAAAAGATACACGCGGAGATTCGAGCTTAGCCACAAAATATCAGTATCCTATACGCTATTCAACTCAATATTGTTTCTTTTATCACATTTATAGAATCCTCACCCTTCGTAAAAAAAATCGTAGTCCAAACAGCGAATCCGAGAATAAACCAAAAGAGCTAAAAAAACGATTTCAGCCCCGTTGGCTTTTTTCTCTCGCCGCCCATTTATAAAGCTTACACCGACATTTCTCCTGTTTTCCTAGGCAATCTCTCCACTTGCACGCGTATCATACTCATTCAATCCGGAATATCCACTAATCCACGTTATTCCAAAGCTGTTTTCATTGCTATCGAACCTTAAGATCTCGAAAAAAAAAAAAAAACACATGGTATAATGCTCGCGTGGGCGAGTCGGTGCAGCGTGAGTTTTCTTTGCTCGCAACGGCCCGAGAAGAGAAATTTTTTGTCTCCCGACCGGCCACCGCGTATATGACACTCTTGGGTTATATGTGGAAAATCCATGCGACGGTGTCCGCGTCCGCGAAGATGTTTGTGCAAGATGTGGAAATCGCTACTGTGCTGCATGCGACAGACAACTTGAATTTTAAGTGACGCGAAGCACGCCGGAGTGTATATTATGATTGTTGCTATATACGAGGACGCGTGAAAGTTAACTATGCAATTTAGCTCGCTTAGTGGAGTTTATTAATAAACATCTGAATTAGCAAGATTTAATCACTTTGCTATGATGAAAATTATTGATTGCTGTTTTTTCAGCTAAATTCTAAGTTCACCAAGTGCGAAATTGTGGATTATCGAATGAACTGAAGTATAGGTGAGGATTTGAATCGATGAATCGCTATTATATAAAAGAAAATGAATTTTGTTAATGTAGAATTTGAAATTATAATCATGAAAAATCGCGAGTAACTCTTGCACTTTATATGATGCACACACACATGGAATAGGATAAAAAACAGTATGCAAGAATTCAAACTGAAATTACGTTCGCTTCCAATTCAACTATAAGGCGAGCGTTCCTAACGAGTATATCAAGGACCCACCGCGATATACTAGAAAATACACATGAGATCTCCAGATTCACAGATCGACAAATCCCACGCGAGCGAGAAAAAAAAGGTAAGAAAAACACTCGGTCTTTCGAAGAAGCGTTGCACACGTGTACAAACATCGATAAAACTCGCCCGCGTCTCCCTTTCGCTATATAGACGCGTGTACGCTCTTTCATATATACGTTCTAAGGCAGAGCTTGCGAAGCGCCGGCCTACCCGAAAATCTAGTTGATTTTAGGGGGCGGAGCTTATTCCGAGTCCCGAGCTTCGCACCCGTAACCGAGAACGAGAGACTGACAGTCGACGGAGGAAGCTTTAATCGATCGATATCGCAAGTGCACTTTTTTGTGAAGATTCTTTTGAGTCTGTGTATGTGTCGATGAGGTATAGTGATTGTTCCAGGAAGAAATTGAAGTGAGTGACATTGTGAACATTTTTTAGAGGTACAGCTATAAGGGATTTTCTGAAAAATTAACTAATTGAAAAGAAATGGATTTGATATTCTCTTTTGTTGTTAAGTAACTTTAAAAACGGTATAAGTGAGCAATAATGTAGTAAGTTTATAAGAATCTTTTTTTGAACAGATGGAAATTATTTTACAGCAAGCGGCAGAAATGTAAAACATAAAGTCGATTAGATATATTTTGAGACAGAATAAATATCAGGAATCTTAGAAAGCGCTTAAAACCCGATTCAAATTTTTGGAAGACTTTCCTAGAAGCATAAATGTCCTTTGCAACATTAAAAAGCACATTTTGAAGTATAATCAAGTATAGCAATGGAAATAGTTGTACTCACAGAAATAACACTTAACATTCAACTTTTTAACTTTCAACAAAATAATAAAACAGAAAGTTTAAATTAGATTCGGATCGAGTTAAACGTATAATTTAAAAAATTAATAATATTAGCTTCTCTAGTTAATGTAATTAATCTGCAAATTCACAATCTCAATACTTTATCTCAAATCCGATTAAATAGACAGATCATTTTATATCAAACTTTGACCGTAAATGCTAACCAAAAGCTGCGCATCTAGTCGAACTTTAAGGTATTTATCTAAAACCTCGTTAGCGGTACACCGCATCGGAACTTTCGCTCGTTCCGAATACACAAACACACACAGCACGTATCGATAATACAGCCGCGGTACAAGTAGACCTACTCTTTCGTTACTTCATCCTTGTATCGAATAAAACCGACTCCGGTGTTCACTTTGCTAAATGCTTACCCGTCACTCACAACTCGAGTTGCGATTCTGCATCCCATTACAACGAATTGAGTGACTCTTTGGGAAATTTCAATCGAAGATGCGAAAAAAGACACTTTCTTGCAATTCCCAAACGTTATTCACAAATAAACCGCGATGTTAGAAAACTAATGTATGATTTTGCAGACGCTCTAATCGAATGATTCAGCAACAAACGAGGTAGACGAAAGTATGACTTCTCTAATGAATATGGAGGAAATCTTTCCGAGCCTATCGCTGCTATCGAGTTCCTGCTACTACGGCTGGCTCGCGCCCCAAATTCCTCGCGATTATTCAACCCCTCATATCGCTTGGACAACGGTTCAGCAGCGCTGGTATATACAAACAAAAGGAGTCGCGTCTACCCGTCCCTAACATCCATATTCAAACCCTATGTGCAATCTACACTTTCAGGGAACACCTGAGCCGCTGCTACATCCACCAGCAGCAGCAACAACAGCGTCAGCAAGAGCAATTATCGAGCCGTCGCGAGAAGCCGCCGTACTCGTACATAGCCCTCATAACTATGGCGATAAACTCGTCGCCGAGTCGTCGTCTCACCCTATCGGACATCTATCGGTACATAATGGAACACTTCCCCTATTACCGGGACAACAGACAGGGTTGGCAGAACAGCATCAGGCACAATCTCAGTCTGAACGAGTGTTTCGTGAAGGTGCCGAGGGACAAGGCCGAGATCGCTGCCCCGGAGGACGAGGGGACGAGATCGAGTCGGGCTTGTTGCGGCAAGGGCAGCTATTGGACCCTCGATCCCTCGGCCAGCGGCATGTTCGAGCATGGAAATTACAGACGGAGGAAGACTAGGAAGCAGCACCAAAGGATCAAGCGACTTGGGCAGTGCACGGTACGTTTCCTTCTCTCGTTCCGCGATTTCTATTTCGATTTGTTGCAAAGGACATCTTAACGATTTAGGTGCCAGTAACGGACCACCACCGGATCAGCGAACGCGAGACCAAACTGCGGGACGACGGAGCCGATCGACGATCCACGAAATCCTCGACCCTCTTCACCATAGACAGTATCCTCGAGAGGCCCACCGCGAGCTCGTCCAGCTGCTCTCTTCCCTGACCCCCGAGAGAACTCAAACCAACGGAAGCGAGGACGTAAAAGGAGCAGCGGTTCAGCGAAGATGAGAAGCGACGTCTGTGTTTACGAATCGAGGCGACTCGTTAAAAGCCCGCGGCGGTGGTGGCTACTCGGGCGCGAGTTTGTTTCTTCGATAAACGACCGCAGCCAGAGGGACCAGATGCACAAGACGTGTGCAACAGTGCAATACAACCAGAGCATCGCGCCACGAGCATTGATGTCGTATGCGGCGGCTCGGAATCTCTTTGAAACTCGAGGGAGAGTAAATCAGCCGACCGCGGAGGCTTTCAAACACACGTATACCGAGATATTCGCGCGCGATCGAGACAATATGACTAGTAATTTTAGATACGGTCCGGAGATGCATGTGTCGCTGTAGCTTTGACGATGTTTGGTGTACGATTGCGTTTAAGCTGGTGTAGTTGTGAGAAAAGACGAAATATTTCAGGCAGATCGATAACGAACTGTAATTGCTAATGGATGATCTTTTAACGAAAAATTACAAGTAAGAATATATACATGCGAAGATAAGCCTGACTTTGCCAATTAAAAAAGGAAAATTGCAAAAATACGTCGTTACGCCACTTAACTGAAGATTTTATATTTTTGTATGTGTCTTAAAAATATAACACAGTTTTAATACTCGCATTCTGTAAAGATAATAAAATAAAAATAAAGCACTTTATTTGTTTATGGAATAATTAACTATATGATTCCAATCATGTGCAAAACAGAAACGTTTAGAAAGTGTGAATTTTCCAAGGATAATCTGATCAATTTCAATCGCATTAACGCCATATCGCATTAGAGATATCGTAAAATGTAAATCAATAAGATGAAAATTGACGTTACAGCACGATTGATCGATGTTATATCAGGGCTTTACGCCACGTGGCGTGCTACTTTTACGAATATACTTGAGATCGTGAGATATAGGATATATAGAACAGATGTCGTGATAACTGTACCTACTAATTTATATTTCCCGTGTTAAAAAGAATTCCAACACGTATGTCTGCGGAAATGTTAACTGATTTTCAAAGTAAAATATATGTGTGTATGGTTGATATTTATTATTTACAAAAAGCCGACATTACACTTAATTATTTATTATACCATTATATAAAATACTGAACAAACTCTCTGATGAAAAAATATTGTGATCTGTAGAAAATATTGCACAGTACAGAAATGCGGAAGTTCAAGCTGAAAGGTGGTGAAAATGGTCAAACTATCAGAATACTTATTTGTATATTGTGTTTAATTAGCATATAAGCACCTTTACCTAGATAATATCTTCTAAATTCAACAATTAATTATAATAAATAAATATAATAAAATATTTTCAACGCCCTTTTTTAAAAAACATTTCTAGGAAACGCTTATATCTAAAAATCTTATCTTTTTTTTATCTCTCGGAGAATCTCATAGTTTTAATTATATCTGATAAAAGTAAATTGAGAAAACATGATACCCACAGCACAGATGTCTAAAAACATTTATAGAAAAGTTTAAATAAATAAATATTTGAAAACAAAAATAAAATGCACTTATTATCATATTTAAAAAAAAATAGTTAAAATTAAGCTTAAAATCAGGTTAAAATAATTCTCTATAAATAACTTATTTACATTCATAAAACTTAGTATTATACTATGTGAGAAAAGGAAGCTAGAATTCATCAATAGTTTCACAATTTTAACCACATTTCAGTTATATTATGTAAAATTTGTAGAAAAATTACCAGAAAAATATTTTCATCAGAATTTGTTGCTTATGTACAGAACCATGTTAAATGATTTTCTTAACTAACAAAATTAACACTTGCACAGTCTTATCATTCATTGCAGTGTAGTCATTCAAATCATTGTTTGTGCGAAATGAATGCATAAGAATCACTTTTGTCAAAAATACCGGTAGTAGTTGCAACATTAATACATAGACATCTCCAACTTTATGCGACTGGATTCTTCTTCATCAATTCCAAATCGGCGGTCATCATATCTACCACTAGTTCCTGCAATTTCATTTTTGATCAATTATTGCACTTAAGAGATTGATAGTATAATATACTTTCGATCTATGTATACTAATATATCATGTGCATTTCATTTACCTGGAATGTTACGGTAGGTACCCAGCCAAGCTTTTCTTTTGCCTTGGACGCATCTCCCATTAAATGATCCTATCAATGGTGTAAAAGAAAGATATATACAATAATCCTTTCGAAAATATCACTAGCTAATAAATATTTATTGTAACTTACAACTTCTGTCGGACGGAAATATCTGGGATTAACTTTAATTAATATTTGCCCAGTATTACTATCTTTACCGACTTCATTCACGTCTTCACCTTCCCATTTAATATTTCTTCCTACAAACTGGAAAGCTGCTTCAACGAATTCTCTTACACTGTGCGTTTCACCAGTAGCTATAACATAATCATCGGGCACTTCTTGTTGAAGCATCAACCACATTGCCTATACAAGAAATATTTTAAAAATTATTATCGTTTGCTCATTTTAATAGGTAGAAACTGAAAAATAAATTATTTTAAGATTACCTCAACATAATCTCTGGCATGTCCCCAATCTCTTTTAGCATCTAAATTTCCGAGTTCCAGTACGTTTTGCAGTCCTAAATGTATTTTGGCTATTGATCTTGTAATCTTACGAGTTACAAAATTTTCTCCACGACGAGGACTTTCATGGTTAAACAGAATACCATTACAGGCATACATATTATATGCTTCTCTATAATTTACAACTATCCAAAAACTGTACAGCTTCGCACAAGCTTAAAGTATAAATATTACAACAAAATTAATAAAGAAATATATGTGATAAGTTTATAATTATATTTATTAGTAAATTGCGTTAATTTGTTATGATAATTAATTACCATATGGAGAACGAGGATAAAACGGAGTTTTTTCATTTTGAGGCACCTCTTTCACTTTGCCATAAAGTTCTGATGTAGATGCTTGATAAAATTTAACTGATTTTTCCAGTCCACAAGTCTGGATAGCATCTAAAAGCCTTACTGTACCCACAGCATCAACTTCTGCTGTGTATTCACTCAGTTCAAAGCTTACCTACATTAAAAATTTTAATTAGTAAAAAAAACATTGAGACTGAAAAAATTACATTAGATGCAATTTTTCATTATCAATATTATCAATAGTAATGATAAGACTTTATTTATACCTTAACATGGCTTTGAGCAGCTAAATTGTATATTTCAGTGGGTTGTACTTTACTTATGACTTTGACAAGACTGCTAGAATCTGTCATGTCACCATAATGTAATTTCATCTTCCCTTCTCTATGGCATTTAGGATCTTCATAAAGATGTTGAATTCGAGTTGTATTAAAAGAACTGGCTCTTCTGATAATTCCATGAACTTCATAGTCTTTCTCAATTAAAAACTCAGCCAAATATGAGCCATCCTAAATACAAAAGAATTTATACTTTAAATTGTATTAATTTAAAAGAATTAATAAATACATTTTTATGTAACACTAAAAATAGAAAAAATGTTTTATTATTGAGGTGACGCTATCGACCTTTATAGAGCAAAACCAAAAACGCAATCTGCTTGCAGCATAAAAAAGCACATTGTGTTTTCTATTTGGTTTCATAAAGATCGATAGCGTAACCTCAATAATAAAGTATTTACACAAGGAACGATAACTTCACGAGAATATTAGAAAAAATATTTATTCAGACATTATGATACAGATTACGTTTATTATTTTTTTTACCTTTCCTTAAATATATATTTCTATTTATTTAATACATAAAATATATATCGTTGTTTACAGACATCATATATTAAGAATTTTATTGTAGTCTATACTAATAATTTTGTACTTTTGTCAAAAAAAATATAAATTTATGCACTAAATACTTATAATAGTAATTATGTTTACTTACTTGACCTGTGATGCCAGTGATAAGAGCAACGCGTCTTTGATCTCCCGTTGCCATAGTGAAAATAGATGCCGCACTTTTGAGGTTAATCAAACAAGACACTTAAAATTCAACAGTTTTTTCAAATTTAATTACAAACAACGTTAAGAATATGAAAGAAGGTTGACAAAGAGCGCATTGAATTGTATACGTGGGAGCTGCCACTGATCCATTGAAACTGTCAGCTCACAGTTTTGCACGGATGCCACGCCACGCCATACAGAAAAGTAGTGTTGTGCGTCGGTGTCACGATCGGTGCATATTGATAACAGCTGATTTGTGATTGGTCATTTATTCATTATCAATCAATATCATAAAAATGAGTTCTCACTATACGGAAGATAATGAAAATCTGTAGCAGCACTGTCTGCTCTCAATTCAATAATTCTCCAAGTTATACACAAAATATGTATTAATATTATAGGCATAGGTATACTATAGTATAAAAATATTACAGAATGTCAAGTCCTGCGGGACCTTTATAATTTGTACGCCGGCACGCCTATCGCAGTTTCCACCCCCTTAATTTATTTATTTATTTATTTAACCAGAGTAATACATTTGTAATATATGTTATTGCATACATAATGTCCGAGGTAACAAATATACTACGGATAAAA
This sequence comes from Megastigmus dorsalis, assembly GCA_900490025.1. Lineage (NCBI taxonomy): Eukaryota > Metazoa > Arthropoda > Insecta > Hymenoptera > Megastigmidae > Megastigmus > Megastigmus dorsalis. The sequence goes on along the minus strand of UELU01145364.1, from coordinate 328,774 downwards.
ATGCATGGTATATTATCTTAAGCACATCGGTTCGCATGTATTTTGACACTTTATACATTATAAATATTATATATTTAGTTTTTTAATTACTTATTCAATATGTTTATTCCACTTTAGATTGCGTAATCAAAATTGATACCAAGATATTTACAAGATTCTAGGATTTTCTACCCTACTTATAATTTATTTTCCTGTATATTCATATCTGTAGGAACACTATCGCAGTAATTTCCAAAAGTTACACATACTGTTTTTTTAATATTTAACGATAATTTGTTTAGAGCCAACCAAGCATCTAAAGTACTTATATTATAACAATTAAAATTATTATTTCTTATCATTAACCCCTATGCCGTTTAGGTAACAAAATTGTTTTCTACATTATTCACGCTTTATTAATTCTAATTTTAGTAATTATTAATCAGTAATTTAATAGACTTCATATAGATTCATTAATCATTTATGTAATTTGCGGGCACTTCTACATACAAGCAGACAAGTGATAAACCTCTGAAGTTAAATCGTCTGCATGCCTTCAGCGCCGGCCGCTTTTCGGCCACGCAGAAAGCATGCAATTTATATACTATAGTATACCTACTAATATATATATCTATATATATATATATACTAATTGGCAATTTTTAGGTACTATAGATAATTGCTTTACATGCTTCTGATGCATCGGAGACCTGTCTGTGCTATGTCCATTATTTATATTTACATAAGAACTACAGTCGATAGTGTAAACTGATAGAATTTAATTTTGATTCAAGCTATTTAAGCATAAAGTGTAGAGACTACTTATCTCGGGGTTAAGATTTGTTATACTCGTCATCGAATAAATGAGCTTAAAACTTTTTCGACAATTTAGGCTTACAAATGGCCAGTGTTTACGTCGAAGAATTCATAATTATGCGACAATTTACGAATCAAATGATTCGAAGAATGTTGGCAAAGAAGCTAAGATACAGGTTAGAAAAATCAAAACATTAAATTTTGTATTCATTTATAATAACTATGAAAGCTAAGTTATATTAATACAGAATCCTACTTAGTCTTGTTTAGTGATATTTTATAATTTTTTATAAAAAATAATTAAGATCGATAATTTTGATAAAAGTAAATCTAACTTTAATAGAATTTTCAAAAGTTCTATGATTGCATTGATATATATTACATGATTAATTTTCTCTAGGGATGGGTGAGAGCATTTCGGAAAATGAAAGAAACCATTTTTCTTGAAGTTAATGATGGTTCATCCAGACAATCGCTCCAAGTAGTTATAAAGAAGGAAGCTAAACCAGAAAAATTGGGCCATGGTTGCAGTATCTCTGCAGAGGGTCCAATTTCTCTAGCTCCAAATGGAAGACCGGAATTACATGCTGAAAAAATTACAGTTCTAGGAGACTGTGAACTTGACGGCTTTCCTTTTTTGCCAAGGAAACAATATTCTCAAGATTATGTTCGAGAGTATCTGCATCTTAGGCCTAGAACAAGAGCTTTTTCCAGTACTATGCGGCTTCGAGATTTGGCTAATCATGCTATTAGAGAACATTTTAAAAATCGTAATTTCATCAATGTTCACACACCAATTTTAACTTCAAATGATTGCGAAGGAGCTGGAGAAGTATTTATTGTTCAGCCAAATTCTAGAAAACTTTCAGAAGAAATGCTAAGACAGGGAGAAACAGATCTTGAAGCAGCCTATTTCAATTCTAAAACATTTCTGACAGTTTCAGGTCAATTACATCTTGAAGCTTGTGCTAGGTAATTCTAATTTATATATTTTTGCTATTTTTTATTTTAGCAACCGATATTACAAGTATTATTATTTAAATTTGAAAAATTTTGTATTTATTTTGCTGATAATTTCATTTATAGATTTATAAAACAAACATTCAATAGAACAATGTAATTTAGGGCACTATCTAGGGTGTACAACTTCAGTCCTGCATTTCGAGCTGAAAATACGAAATCCAGACTTCATCTCGCTGAGTTTTATATGGTTGAGACAGAGATTGCCTTTATAACATCCCTAAAAGAACTTGCAGTGGAAGCTGAACTTTTAGTTAAATCAATTACCATGAATCTTATTGATAATGGTGCTTCTGATCTTCAAGAGCTCAAAGCTCCAGCACCAACTTGGTTAGATAAAGATTTTGGTTACATTACTTATAATGAAGCAATGGATATATTGGATAAACATTCGAATAAATTAGAAGTTCCAGTGAAACAGGGAGAAGGCCTTGCAAGGGAGCATGAACTCTTTCTAGTTGAACATAATGGTGGTGTTCCAATATTTGTTACAGAGTGGCCAAAAAAGAACAAACCCTTCTACATGAAAGAATGTGAAAGTGACAGTTCAAAAGTAATTCTTTTTTCTTTTAGATCTACAGTAAAATATTAAGTGTGCACTAAAAATACTTAGTAGATTACTTTAAAAACACATTTTATTTATGTTTTTAGGTAAAGGCGTTAGATCTCTTAGCACCTACAATTGGTGAGCTAATTGGAGGAAGTGTGAGGGAAGATGACTATTCTAAATTGAAATCAAGGATACCACCAGAATTAAATCTTGATTGGTATCTTGATCTCAGAAAATACGGAAATGTTCCTACTGCTGGCTTTGGAATGGGATTCGAAAGATATTTACAATTAGTTTTGGGTATACCAAATATTAAAGACGTTATTCCTTTTCCTCGATGGCCACATAATTGTAGTTTGTAAAATTAGAACAGTTATCTAGTGAGTTATCCAATTGACACTTGAAAAATATTTGGGATTTCTTATTATTAAAAGAATAATAATCTTATAATAATTAAAATAATAAATATTAAATTAATGTCAAATGCAAAATCATTTTAAAGATCTCCTTGCATTAATAATTTTATTTGTAAAATTTTTGAATAAAATTTTTTAATATGATTTTGTAAAAAAAAAAACCAAGAATTTAATTACATTATTTTGATAAAAAGTTTATTGATGGATGGAGTAAAAGAAATACACACTTTTTATGATTCAATACCTTCATTTATTCAAATTTATAGAATTTTTTAGAAAATTAATTAGTTATATGTAAATAGTATTTGAACATGTTAAACTTTAAGAAAGAAAGAAAATTGAAAGAAAATTTTAAAAAACTACCTATTATTTATTGAACATACTTGGAAAATTAAAAAAAAAGAATGAATATGTATTTGGTTGCATATAGAAAACTGCGATATAGAAAAAAAAATAGAGAAATTTTATATTTCAATATTACGTAAAATTATATTACATAGGAGTCAACAAAAAAAATTCTTTTCACTATGTAAAAAAATAAAGCTCATGCTGATTTTTGCTATACAATAACGTGAAATTGCAGTTATAAACATTAAGTAATATTTACAAAACATCACAGTACTTGAGAAATTATGTACAAGTATACGAATCATTCATCACCTTGGCATAGAGTTTTTACAATCCAACGAACAAAAAATCATAGTACATTCATACACTTTGAAATATAAAAAATGCACTTTTCTCGTAATTGCAACACGCGCAATTTTCATCAAAATAACAATTATTTACAATAATTCGTGTTTCACTTATTTACATAATCGAGCATAACCCAGACAGTTCCTGGCCTTTGTCAACTGGCGGTAATACCGACAGATTTCTATCCCGAAGTGCAGGTTTTATAGATACTGGTTTCAAAGGTACAAAAATTTCTTCTGCTTCTTCTACTTTTACTTCTTCTTTTTCATCTTTAATGTCTTTGGATTCTTTTGAAGAACTAAGAGTCTTAGTTATATTTATTTTTATCTTTGACTGATTAACTGGAATCGTCGAAGCTGTAGACTCAAGCTCAACATTTCCATCAATGGTACTTTTAACTTCGACTTGTGTAGAATCAACAGCTGGAGAATTTGCTGCATTTATTTCAAGTTCTAAAATAATAAATATCAGTAATATTCATAAAAATTTTAATTTATTCTAATTAAAAAGGTTGATTAAATGTAAGCATAAATTAAGTCTGTAAAATGCTGTAGATTAAACAAGTTTAATTTTTATAATGAATATGTAATTTTTATGAAACTATATTCCAAATTCAAATTGTTTGTAGTTTTAATGAATAAAGTTTACCTAGCTCTAATTCCATAAGTTCTTCTTTGATTTGTACAGCCTCCTCTTGTATTTTGACTTTGGAAATTATATTTCCAGAATTTGGTTCGATTGCATTTGTTGGTTTTGAAATTGCTTCGCATGCTTCAGAACTAATTTTTGGTTTTTCTTCTTCTAGAATCGCTTCTTCACTTGATTGAACTAGATCCATTTCTTCTAAAAGCGAAACAATAATGTTTATAATCAAACCTCCTACAAAGAAGGGAAGCTTAAACAATAAATACACACCAATTGCTTTATAAATAATTTCTATTATTTCAAGCGACGCTTCTTTAGTTTCATCTAATTCTTCTAAAACTTCAGTATTAATAAATTCTATGCCTTTTTCTTCTTTTTCTTCAGTATTTTCTGAATCTTTTTTCTCATCTATTACAGTATCACCTATTTTATCCGTATTACCCGTATTTTCATCAGCAGGTGTAGTAGACTGTTCCATAGCTCTCTGTATAGTTCAAAAATAAATTTTTATGAGAAATCAATTTTTAGAAGCAAAAATATTCACATGAACAATCTAAACTTCTAAAATTACAGAACTAACAAAATAAATTGAGTATCTATCATGCATCAATATTCTGCTGATAATTTACATTTAATTCAATAATAACAAAACTTTGACAAATATTCTTTTTTTTATAAACATTATTTCAACTTGTGAATACTAAAATATTAATATCTTCAAAAAAATAACGTACCACAAGTAGCTTTTCCTTTTAGCAGGAATGGAACAAACAAGTATGAATGTTAATTCAATATTAAATAAAATGAATTCAGAAACCAAATAACTTACTTTATGATCTTCTAAACAAAGAGGATGGAAATTTTTGTTTTCATGACTAACAGCTGGCCTTAAATGCCATTCTTCTTTTTCATCATCATAAAATTGTTCAAAGGCTTCATGGCAGACTTGACAACAAGAATCTTCATCTGAACCTGTAGGAACACTTGGCTGCAATATATCTGTAAAAAGTTCTTCTGCAGTCGCATTTTCTGTCTCCATACTTTGTTTTTCAGTTTCAAACCAACTTTGCGCTAAAATAATCAAATAAAGATAATTTCAATAAATCTTATAAATGAAATGTGATTACTTAATGAGTGAAACATTAGTAGAAAAACCAGAACATAAAAACGTACAAATTCAAAAAGTTCATTGATTTGCTGCGTACGCTAAGCATTTATTCTGGTACTCATTTCGAAGACAGCTCAAAAATTCAAGTAATGGCAAATGCTTACCTCTATCCTCAAGATCTTCAATTTCTTCAAATTGAATCCAATCACTGATATCATAAAACCAGAGTCTTGAGTGTGCTTTTCTCGACGATTCTCTTTCTTTTCGATTTTGGCGAAAATGCCAATCCAAATGATGACTGTAGCGAGACGCCATCTCGGATGCAAATCTAGCTCCACAGGAGCTGCACTGAATTCCGCTATAAAGTGCTGTGACCATGACTGGTTGTTTTCTACAGATTAATAGAAATTTTATTGATTATTAAAGTGAATGGTTTTAATAAAATTGAAATATTTTTTACAAATAGCATTAAAAGTTAATATTAAAATAAATTTAAAAAAGATTAATTACGACAAATAATTGAACTGCTTACCCTTTTAGCGTTTCGGGTTTGTCGAAAGAAACTGGAATTATCTCGGACGTCTTTTTCTCTTCTTCCTCGGGCTTTTTCGTTTCGTTCAAATTTGTGACAATTCCCGTCTCTACCAATCTTTGAAACAACTCATTTAGATTCAATGGCAATGTAACCGTCGGTGTTGGCGCAGGTGGATTTTCGCCAGGCTCCGCTTGGTATGATAGACCAGAAGATGGTGCCATTGCTGAGGGTACAACCGAGGACAATACATCTAATTGTAGGTCTACAAAATTCAATATGTATAAGTATTAATCTTAAAACGAAAGGGATACAATTTCTAATTTTTCATTGTTTAACGAACCTGATTTCGAGGTGTAAGAATGATCCGCATCATCCTGAGACGTTGAATCCGGCTCGATTGGCGATGATGTAGTAGCCACTGTACTCGAGACAGGTTCTATCTGAGATTTGTTAGCAGCCTCAGGTGGCGAATCCTTTGGCTGTTCGCCTTTCATACCCGCGATCTTGACATAGCCTGTTCTAAAACCACGTGGCAACACCGAGAATCTAATGAAATGTTTCTTGAATGAATTGCTCTTTTCCAGAACCATGATAGGCATCGGCAGACCACCAAATTCAACCTGGAATGGCTTCCCGTTCAGTAGTACCCTCTGTAGTGCATCGATAAACTCAAGAGTGCATGGGACTTCTTCAATACAGAACCTTGAAACATAAATTAAAATTATAATAGACTATACCTTATAATTTAATTATTATAAATGTAACTTTTTGCCTTCTATAATATAAAAACATATCAAAAGTAAAATATAATCTTACATTTGTGGTTTAGCATCAAGAAATACAGGGACCATACTCCTCGCATTAATGATAAGATTAATCTTTCCAACGACAAGATCCGTCCGTTTTACTGTCCCAATTTTCACCTGAGGAGGTGGTCCGTCGAGTTTTATATTAACCTTTTTACTTCCCAAGTCAACCGCAACTGGTTGACCACCAAAGTAACACTGATACCATTTATCATCTACGTACAATTCCCTTGTAGGTGCTCCAAGCTTTATCCTGCAAAAAGTACATCGATTCTTTAAAAAATATAAATTCAACAAACTAGAGTAGAGGTAAGATAACGCAGGTCAATTACCTATGCACGTCTCCTTCGTACGTAAACTCTCTGTAATCGTCATTGAAAGAGCAAACAACCGTGTCTTTTCCATCGATAGAAATTCTTCTTGCCCCATTCTGAAAACCAATGTCTCTAGGATCGTCCCAGTGCATAAATATCACACCTATGTCACCGTAATATCTAATCTCTCTTGGTTGATTGTCAATATTGATAGACCTCATGGTATCCTTCGCTATGTCTTCGAGCAGCGCCGCATCGGGAGGTGGTAGTTGATCGCCGTTGTCACTGCTTGATTCCTCGCTGTCGTTCGTCTTGTCAAGTGTACTGTTATAAGAGTTCGTCCACGTCGAGTTGTCCGATATGCTATTGTCGCTGGTATTAGGCGAGTGTCTTTTAGGTATCATGGATCCGAGTAATAAGCCTGGTGGTATGGGACCCATTGAACCGCTTAAAGGTGACATCTGCGCTGCTCCCATAGAATTCATCGGACCGTTGGGTATAAGTATAGGTCCGTTTGGACCCATAGGTGGATGGGCAAGTCTTGGATTGAAACCTGAGTGGAACTGATGGAAGTCGGGCCTCATGGGACCACCAAACAATCGAGGATGATTCTGCCAGGGACCAATAGGTCGAAAGTCAGGTCGAAAGTGTGGTTGGAAGGGCCCGGGTGGATGAGCCCAGGGCTGATGCCAAGGCTGTTGCCATCTTGGACCTCCTTTGGATACAAAATTAATTATTAATATTTTAAAATCTGCTAATTCAGTGTATCACGATGTGAGCAAATTCTGTAAATATGTCTGAATGAAAATGAAGGTAAAAATTAATTAAAAATAGTATACAATTGCTAGTAGCTGCATTTCTTAACAATTTGATCGGCAATGAGGAATCCGTTTAATTAGGAAAAAAAAAGTAAAACAATCTCACCAGGCGGCCGAGGATGCATTCCGTGCTCTTTGAGTCTTATGCCCTTATCGTTCCTCTCCCAGATCTTGCTCTCCCTCTCCTTCCTCTGTGCTGCTCTGAGCTTCTGGTCCTCGCTCATGTGCAGCACCTCCTGTATCAGCTTGTTGTACTGGGACTTGGTGATTGTGCCCTGATTCAGCTGCTCGGCCGCCTGTTTCATGATGATCTCGATATTGCGATCGGCGTTGCGCTCGTAATCACGACCACCGCCACCGCCACTCCGTCTATTGCGATCTTTGCTCGTATCGTTGGAATCGTTCAAGGGTTTGTTGTACAATTTGTTGCGATTGAAGCGATCGCGATTCGATCGGCTGCTACTGCTCTCGGCATTGCGATTGGATTCGGAACGTGACGAGGAGTCGGATTTCGTCGGCGTTTTGAATTTGGCCCAGCAGTTGTCCTTGTCGTTGGATATGATGGGCGGTGGCGGCGTCGTCGGCGTCGACTGTACCTGTACCAGTAAAGGCTGCGGTGCTGCACTCAGGATGCGTAGATCCACGTCCTCTTTGCCGAAGAGACTGCAACGACATACAGCGGCTGAGTGATTTCATCGTTGCTTTTCTTACCGATTTCTCTCGTCTTATTGTTTTTTTTTTCTTTAATTTAGTATATTATAAATTTTGATTTAATTTAATTTGTAGAAAGAATAATTAGAAAGATATATCATAATTTGTAATTTTGTACTTTTGACATTCAAAAGAATATTTTTTCACATCAATAACTTACTCATCAAACTTTTTCTCCTTCATTTTCTTTGCCTCGGGTGCTTGAAGAACTTCGGTCGATTTTCTCTTACTAGTTGTCATAGGAAGTACTCGCAAATCTAAATCTTCTTCTAGAAAAACAATCATTAGAGCTTGTAATAAAAAACCGTAAATATAAACTGTAAACTAAAGATATGTGTTAAGACCTGTTTGATATTTAAAGAATAAGCTGAAATAAATTGAATCTTTTGCATAAGTAACATTTACTTACTAAATGTATCTTCTGTATCTCCCATAATTAGAAATTTTATTTAGATAATTTAAAAGCTCTTTTTAGAATTCTTAGACTATCTGCTTTGTCAAAGTATCTTATTGGTATCAGAAATAGCTATTTAAATATTTATTTCTATTTTGCAATGAAGCAAAAAATAACAAAAAAATTATAAGTTTAATTTTTACCCCTAAAGCTTTTTTAATTGTGGATTTACTTAAATCTACTTAATAATAATAATCTCAATAATAAATGCTCCACATAAAATTGGCAGGGGTCTGTTGTGACCCACTTGAGCGATGGATTCAAGTCATAGGCCAAGTTTGAGACGATCGACACAAACATGACTAAAGTGGCTTGTTCTTGCTTTTCAAATATACCGCAAGCCCCTGTCATCCGTCAAAAATACTTAAAATTTTTAAAACAATTGTAAACATAGTTAGCTATTTTAAATCAAAATAAGTTTGAATATTCAGTTCGTTGCACTTCAATATGAAATAGTTTCTTTAGATGTCTTAAATCGACATTGCAGGTCCACAATTTGTTAATTAGCTTTTATTACTAATGTAAACGGAAAAAAAATATGGCAGAACGGTTCCTTGCGGAATAACGGCATATATGTTGCTGCTGAGTGACTTGTTTGTTCAAACTAAGCAACGATTTAAGCGAACAGCTGTACAAAAATTTTTTCCCTGTAAAGGTTAATCTAGAGTCATTTTTCTTTGAGTAAAATGTGGATTGCAACGTCGATAGCCAAATATTTCAAATAAGATTCCAACGTTCTATTAATTTTAAACTATTATTATAATAAATAAATATGAAATTTAAATTAAAATACATGAAAAAACTTAAATTCGTAAAAATAGAAAGATTTTATGAAATTTAAAATTTGGATGATACGTGTGAATATCTCAATTATTATTTCATTAAAATATAATTTTTTCCGAACATAAAAAACTGACATATCAGTCTAGTTAATCCCGCCCCTACCTCAAACGTATTAACTGGCGTTAGAAAACACAAGATAAAAAAAGCTTTTAAAAACATACACCTAACGCATAACATTCAAGAATCGCAAAAGACTGATCCATCTCGTTTCATGCTCCGAAGGGGGGTGGATGAAGGATACATCATCGCAACTCACTCGTGTCCAGAGCCGTCATCGAGGTGCCGCTGGTAGTCGTGGCCGCGAGCAACGCCGCCCTTAAATCCTCGTCTTTGCTGCTACTGCTGTCGCGCCTCTTGTTACTGCTATCCTCTCTTCCACTGTCCGGAGTTCGACTCCGACTGCTACTCCTTCCTCGACATCTCCTCGCTCTCGTACTACCACCACTACTACTACTGTCCCTTCGTTGCTTAGTTGGCTGGGAACTGTCCCTAACGTCCTTGGAACTGTTAACTGAAGGTTGTAGAGGTGATACGATGAGCGAGCCACCGAATTGCTCCTCCTCGTCGAGGCCCTGTGGCAGCTTAGGAGAATTGTGACGATGATGATGGTGATGGTGGTGATGGTGGTGATGGTGATCGCCGGGACTCCGGCTACGCTTACGCGATTTGGACGATTTTTTGTGGGGCGAGGATGAAGAGGACGCGGAGGATGTGGACATAGCAATAATGCTATCGCCGTGGGATTTACTGCTCCGTGATTTTCTGTTGCGAGAGGCCGACGACGAGGAGGAGTTAGAAGACGAGGAATTGAATGGTTGTTGTTTCGAAGATAGACAAGAGGAGGAGGAGGTACGAGTCGAAGAACCCTTCGACGGCGAGCGCTCCGAAGAATTCCTCGACTGCGCGTCGCCTTTTACGGCTATTGCTGTTTTTTGGCTACTACTATTAGATCTTTGGATACGGTCATTATCAAGGCATTTATTGTCGTTCATAATCAATGATAAATCAGCATTAGCGTCGATCTGACTAGTTTCAGAACAGCCTGTCTCAACGACATTTACGCTTGGTTTAACCGGACTAGCGCTAACTAAGGAACTTTCGCCACTGGCCTCGGAGCTCGCAGGAACCTTCGACCTGGAATCTTCCTCAACAGCGACATCGCTGCTGATACTATTGTTACTACTGCTACTGGTGGTGCTAATGATGCCGTTTTGTAATGCCGCTGCTGTTTTTATCCGGGGATCGAACCGGTGCAATGTTATTGGCTTACTTTTCTTCTCGGCTATTGATGGTGCAGCATTCGTTACAGCTGGCAACTGAAAGTTCAGAGATTTGTTTTAGGAATGATTCAAGTATCGCTAGAGGAGCCATTGCTCTTCTCAGATAATTCCTTTTTTACTGAAACTTGAGTTTTACAATTGGAAGAAATAATTTAAAAAATATTTAATAAGAAAAATTTGTTATTTTATTACCTCTATGTCTGATGATTTGGAGACATTACAAGGCACACTGGTTAATAATGGTTTCTTTAAGGTACCATCCAAGGCAATCTATAATTAAATTCAAATATTAATCATGAGAACGTGTGATTTAATATAAAATTGAAAATTATAAATGCTAAATGAGAATATTTACCAATTCAGGTTTAACATGGATTTGTAGCCTTTCCATGTGCTGCTGTTGCTGTTGCATTTTTGCCAATTTTAGTTTTTGCTGTTGCAGGTCATTAAGTAGCTTTTGCCTTTTCAAAAGTTCCTCCCTCATTTCCTCTTCCGTCATTGCATGAGGCTCAGCTGATGATTGCTGCATTTTGTTTTGCTATAAATTTAAACAGATAATGCCAATGCCTTTCTCACTTATAAATAATGTATGTATTCTTGATTCTTACTATAGAAAGAAATTTTGGATTCACATGAATTATTGATTTAGATGATGCAGCATTTGGAGGTAAAGAAGATATTGGCCAGCGAGGATTAATATTGTGTACACGAACATCCAAAGAAAATAATTTCTTCACAGGAAAAACTTCATTCCATGTTTCTCTTAATCTCAACATTTTTTCTCTTGTTTCAAAGTCGACCTATTTTTATTGTATTAATTGTTAAACTTTTATAAAAATATAAAATGTATATGCAATTGCTTAAGGAGTTTACCTTTTCATATACATCACAAAATGTTTGCACAATATTTTTTGTGAAAAGACTCAAATAAGATCCATTTACATTCTTCACTATCGAATCGATGAGATAAAGTACAGGAAGTTTGACCTCGCTTCGCACCTGGTGAAAATATAATACTCACTCTATCCTATGCTTGCTATTCCTTTGTTTTATTCTTTTTTTTAATTTTTTAGATGCAGTATATGAAAGATTGATTTGAATTTAACACTATTACTCAAATATCAAAGAATCCAGATTGCATGTGAACAATAATAATAAATATGTAATTGTTAATTTGAACTGATTTTTCAACTACTAATTTAATTTTTTAGACCTCTAAGGGTGTAATTATATAATTTTAACTTAAAGTTATTTGAACAAAAAAAAAAAACTGGAATCATTGGTGATAACAAGTAACAATAACGAGGATGTTTATATTTAACAGAAGAACACTTTCTTTGTATATAAAACTTCTTGTACATACTTTTTTATTCTTTATTTACAAACATATAAATATTTGGAATATCACAAATCATCGAACATTAAATTATGATAACCAGTAGATAAATTTTGATAATGTACATCACCATTACGGTTTTCAGTCAAAAAATGTTGAACATTAATTTTAAATACTAATTGATTAGACTTAAAACCACATAATTTTACTAATAATTTTTATAGTTAATTTTATTTAACTGTAAAAATTACATTTTAAAATTAGATTTTTTACATTGGTTTTTTGGTGATATCAAAAGATGTTATTTTTTCTATTCCTAACTTTTCCAAAATCAACATTTATTTCATAATTTAAAATATTCTTCAGTCTAGAAAAATCTATTAATATTAGTTATGACAAAATACATTGCTCATAAATAAATATTACTAACGAGAATACCAAATAGTTTATCATAAACTTATTTAAAATATTGAATTTGAAAAAATAATGAAAAACTATTCGGTTTTAATTTTATTTGATATAAATATGACATTTTTACACTTATTTTGCATGTTTTAGAATTTCAAAACATGAAAGAAATAAATGATATATCTTTATTTCTTTGATTAAAAAATTATAAAAAGTCATCTTAATTTTAAATTTATTTATTTATTTAAATTGGACTCGCAAATTCACAGATAATATATTGTGAAATAAAATTTAAAAATTTAGAACTTCATGGTATCATCTCAAAAAAAGCAATGATATTTGACTTTCTTCTAGCTACCCACACTAGAATTCTCTATACCCCAAAACAAAATTTTTCACTTAATGAATTATGTTGCTTCTCTATACTGAAACTATTCATAAAGAAATAAATAATTAAATGAATAAATAAATACTTCTTACATTTTCATAACATTACCTGTCTTCTTTCTCAGGTATCAAAATAATTTATAAAAAAAATCAGCAATAAATCTCAAAATAAAATATTTGCTTAAACATTTTTGTATATATTTTAAATCCATTAAAAAAGAAATCTGTATAGTGCATATAACTAATTTTCAAAAATTGAATTTAACAATGGCCAATTAGTTTTATATTCATTGTTATCCAATTTTTACGAATTTAAAGTAATTATAATAAATTGAAAATGCACAAGACTATAATCTCTATAATATAAAAAGGTTATAAAATCTTATCCACAAAAATCTATTAAATAACTAAAATTAGTTTTAAGACATTTTAGTTACATGGTGTGTCCTGCTACATATACCAAAAACATTTAAAAGCCTTTCGTTTTAAAAAAAAGACTAAGGAAATTAAGAATTATGCATTAGAAACTTTCATAAGGAAAATGAAAAACTAAAAGTATGGGTAGCTAGGATTGTTTAACAACAAAAGATATTAACCTTTTGTAAATGGGCTTCTACTGCTTCAACTATATCTGATGCATATTCAATATCGTCTTCTGCTAATATAGTAAGCATGTTTATATGTGGTTTGCTATTTGCATTCAGATCCTCTAGTGAGGACATGTACTCCTTGACGATCTCCACCGATTTGCTTTTTCTGGAGTTATTCATGTCTGAAAGCATTTCTTATGCAAACTTTGATGTTTAAATATATTTGTATCTGTAAAAACAAAATAAGACCATATCGTTAATTTTAATATACACACAAAATAAAATGTTACGCTAAGAATTCTTTTAAATTAAGACATTAAAGAGAAATTATTAATATGTAAAATGAAAAATTTACAATTCATCACTAAAAGAAACAGGATTCATAACATTGATAAAGCTTATCAGCCATTGATTTAACATAACTATGCTACTTTTTCCTAATAAACTGAAATCTAGATTGTATACCTCGTAATTAAATTACAGATACATCACAGTACTCATGTCATCAATACAGTAAGGGAAGTAACCTTGAAAAATAGATTTGCGAGGGAATGATAAACGAAACTACATGAATATCTAACCTTACATCTTATCAAACAGAGAAACGGAATGTCCGTTACAGGTACTTATAGTGCTTCTGAGTTAAACGTATCAGGTATCTACGATATTACGTGTGCAAAACGAGTAAACGATGTTGAAAGGAAAAAACTGTTTACCTTTTACACGTTGCGTTGTCGCCCATCTAAACAAAAACTGCGTGACTCGCGCTGAAGCGGGTTACGGAGCAAAAAAAAAAAGACGCCGCGAGTGTATGTGCCATTTTGCGCGAGAATGGACAAAATGCGCAAATCTTGTGGTGTTCCCTGGTATAATCGCACAATTCCCCTCCGACCCGGGGGTGAAAATGTGCGCACAATTCTCACGATCACAAGTGCATTGATAAACAGAGTCGGAGGTTTTTCACAAACTATCGACGCAACCAGCGACAGTGCTAGTTTTATTTCAACATGGCGGCAAATGCGGCCCTCAACTCAACATATATCCATACATATGCTGAGTGCAGCGAGGGCTACTTATATACGATATCTAGGGAATTTTGCAAGAGCTTACACGAGTAACGTCGGGCAACTTCAGATTGTAGCGAGTACTGAATTACTGATGGTTACATTGGCTACATGTGTTCTCCGTATAGACGAGAAACTCGTTACTTGCGTCACCGCACCGTCGCGACTCGCGGCCTTTCTCATCGACTCAACCTCGTCAAGTCGTCACTCACAAGTCGCGTATATATACACTGCACTGTCTTATCTGCGTCCTTTACTTAACTATATAGATATTCGGCACTCACGTAACAGGCCTTCTCAAGGGCTTTCAGCTCGCATGCCTCTTGTTTATTTTCACCGGGCGAGAAAATGCCCGGTTACGAACGTGACTTTGTACGGGAAATTCGCGAGAAAACGTTTCGCTTATCGAGTTATCGGCGTACAATATCAGCCCCCCCTCCCCGCACTCAGGTATAAATGCATACGGGGTAGAACTCCGCAAGTCTGCACGCTGCTCTTTGTTAGCAATTTCAGCAATATCGCGCCGTGATACTTACGCGCGGAAATCTGGCGAAAAAGATCCATGAAGCCCGCGCACGCGAAAACTGAAAGTGTCGCGAGTTTTCATCAAGCGCGAAATTCAATTTTTTTTGTTAAATAGACATGCATGTATACAAATTTCACGTAGACATAAAAATATTAAGCTATTAATTTATATTGTAAGATAATTGTAGTTATAGCCTATTAACAATATATATAGTCACGATCTCATATATTTTAAATTTTTTTAATGAAAGACTTAAAAAGATTCTTTTTTTAAATTTTGCGTTTATTTTTTTTACAATTATTGTGAAGAATTTATTTTGAAAAAATATAAATTATACTTATTCCAATAATCTTAAAGAATCTCCGTTGGTAGATCTTCCTTTACTGGAGACTTACTGAATTCTAATAATTTGATTTGAAAGTCTAGAGATAGTGTAGGTAATAATTCATTTGAGCACTTGAACAGTAATAATATACTTTTTTAAATAAAAGAATGTCTATATACATATCTATAAAAATTTGTGTAATAAAAGTGTGTCGGTAAATGTAAAATGGATTTTTAATCAGTTTTATTACTTGCAACTTGCGAGGTAATGCCAGTAAAAAAGTTTTATAACCATCTACATCTTTTAAAATATAAAAGAGAAAGTTTAAATTACTGTATAATATGAAATACTTGTGGTTTACGACATTACGATCTAAATTCTTTTTAATTTATCCGCTCGAAAAACGTTCTTACTTTCATGAAACGGCTTAAATCCCGTTCGCATCAAAAATTCTTAGCGTATGTAACAAATTTCACTACTAAGTAAATTTTCCAGAATCTTCCTCAAAATTGCGTATATTTTCAATGGGAAATTCCACTGATGACTGAAGAGTGAAGCCACTAGCCGCAGCCTGATACGAAGGTTAGTCCATTTTCTCATCCGCTTCTCCATCCAAGGAGGGACGAGGGACTCGTGGGCTTCGGTCTCGTCACAGTCGTCACTCACGAATCTCGGTGTCTAGTGTCTACTCCGTTTTAGTATTCAGTGATTTCGTCAGATTAATCAAATATGTCGTCGCTGTTCAATTCACAGACATGTTTCCCAAGTCTGCATCGAGGTCAGAGTGGAGTGACAATTTTTGCCAGGAAAATTCTGAATTTTTCGACAATTTGGGCACTTGTTACGTAAGAAGAGAAACACCAAGAAAATGAACGCAAAACACAGGTTAGAAACACTTCATGCCCTTTTCTTGTTTGAATAACGAGTACGCCATTTTCTTTTTCTATTTCTCTGCGACGCTGATGCGTATTTATATAGTTTCCAGTCGAGATTAAATCAAAGTAGTAGAAATATATGTAAAATAAAAAATAAAAATGATAACTTTGATAATTATTACTTATTTTTACAATAAGAGTAAATTTTTACTTATATATATTTTTCGTCATAGGACTGGATAATGCTAAGCTATGTACTGCTCAAATGAAAGTCTACTATCTCTTTTATGAAACATTACTGCATCTCTATCCTCTATGCTAGAGAAGAAAGCCAATAGGCAAAGAAATTTACGGCCGCTGCTATAAGGTATTTACTTATTTATCGTGGCGTAATTGAAGTACGATCTATGACGCTCCCGGATATTCTACCTGTATAGCAATGGTACTTACTGCTGTTGAAGGAGAAATCTTTTTCCTTGAATTATTCAGGCGTACATGAACTATACCAAGTGGATGCAAATAAGAAATAAGCATTACTAATCAGATTTATAGAAATATCTTGAAAATATGAAATATCAGGAATGCGTTATGGGAGTAGCATATGAGAACGTTAGAAGTATCAATCATCGAATTATTTCTAGCATGAGCAGTTGAATTTTATTTGCTTACAAGATGAAGAAAACAGCCAAATGCTTTAAAAGGGACAGCAGTTGAAAGTATAACTATATAGTTTAATGCAAAAATTATCACGTTTCACAGAAGCAGCAGTTTAAGAAAATGATGATATTCTTGAAAGAATAACTAATTTCAACCAACATTTTAATTGTTACAATTTGAACAATTATACTAGCATCATAATGCTCCATTAAGTTTAATTTATAAGAAGGTAAACTTATTTAATCTTATTACAAACCGGGAACTTGCATGATTTTTTTTATTACATATTTTCATTATTTATGCCAAATAATTATGATAATTTTTTTTTTTTCATTCAAACCAAAATTCAATTTTATACAGCAAATAAAAAATTGATCAAAAGAACCAATATCATAACATAATCCATGTTTAATGATATCTATACGTAAAAAAAAACATATAGTCTTTAAACATATAACTGTTGAAATTATCATTTTTGAATAAAAAAAAATATATTCTAATCCTTTTTTCATCTATGGAACACAAAAATTTCAGTTTTTCAATATTTCTTTTTTTCTATTTATATAACCCAAAATTTACAATTTCTGTACATGGCCTAGACCATAAAATTAATAATAAGCTTAATTCTAAATATATATTTAAGCATTACAAAAGCAATAGGGAATACTATACATATTATTATTACTATTATTGTTACTAATAACTTTTATAAATATCAAGTCTCCTTGTTCATGCAAGTTCCCTATTTATAATTTTTAGTTGGCTATGGTTCATTTTTATTAATTACACAGACTGACAACAAAGTACCCTGTTCTGGAGCTGAGATCATCTTATCCCTATGTATTTGAATTTCCTAAACATAAATCGGTAGTAAAAAATAGAGGTGAAAAGACTTATCTTTAAGGAAACTTCCAACAATAGATAAAAACGATGTAATTAGTTTTGATAATTCTAATAGTCATATATGAAATTTCGAATCCTCCATTTTCAGTTAAAAAAGAAGAATTTTCTACAATTTGCCTATCTACGCCTTGAAAAAAGTCATAAAATCACGCTTATGAACTAAAGTTTGATTATGTTTTAGTTTTTTCAAAACACTATAGAATGGCAAGGAAAATTTAAGAGGAAGAATTAAACTTTTATGTATATTTATTAGAATAATCTGAAAAAAAATTAAGTGGCAGTTAAAGTTAAAAAAAGTTTTAAATTCGTATTTTTTTTTTCTTCAATTTGTCTTGAAAATGAGTCTTTTGATCCACATTTTTTTTTCAGACACGTGCTTAGAAGGCCAATATACATAGGGACAGGTAATCTCAACCCCAGCACACCCCAGGGTACTTTTTTATGAGCCTGGTTTATTGCTGAAAGACAACTAATAATTGCATAAACTAATTATTTTATATTGCCTTAGAGTCAATCAAGGGGAACATTAGGGCACTGTTAAATCTATTATGAAATAGAAACAATGGTATTTCTCTTTAAGAACTGAAATATAGTAAAAGAAAAATTATTATGTATGATAAAAATAATCTTTCATCATTAAAATTATATATATTATTTTATAAAAAATTTTATATATTATATAAATTATTTTTTAACTATTGTTATATTAAGTATCTTGTTATAAAATTTATTTTTAAATAATTAATTCCACCAGTTTCAGGACTAAATCTTATGGACAGTTCATGGATGGAGTCTGCAGAAATTATTTTAATAATTGTCGACCTTCAAATTTCAAATAAGTTATAAAACTATTCTTACTAAAGGGTTCGGGGCTGGAAATGGACATGCTTTTACAATTAATTATTTAGTATCTAGCTTTAGAAATATTTAAGACGCCAGTTTTTCCATTTGGTGGACCATGCAATGCTAATTATTATTAATAAAATTTTACAATTACCCTTTTCCCCCCACATACTTTTCAGGTCACTGGGAAATTCATTTAGAATTTCCCAGCACTTTAAAGGTGCACTAGGACCAGAAAAGAAGAAAAAAATGATGCTTTCAGGTTTTCTTCAGTTTGGCCCTCATCGATGGGCTGAAAATAGTTTTTCCTCTGAGAATGCTTCTTACTCTTAAATTACTTAAATATCTATATCAAATAATGTAAGTTTTTAAAAAACAGTCAAAATTTAAATGTTAAAAATTAATTCTTTTAAAAATTCTACTTTCTATTTTAATATTTCAAATTATTTTGATAAAATAGCAAAAAACTAAAAATATATTTTTATAAATACTAAAATGAGGAAAAAGATGTGGGATAAGGAAAGTAAAGTCCAATTTTTTAATTTTATTTTTTTTTTTATTGTAGTTCTTCACGATTGAAAAGCTCGTGTGAAATATAACTTTAACAATTCTCGCTGAACTTCCAAAAAGAAAAAAATGACCGAAAAAACGCTAGTTCGTTCAATTATTTAAAAGTGTCATTGACAGCATAATCAGTATAATCACAAGAATCAAATTTAAAAAAAGATATAAGAAAACACCAATGCACAAATAACTAAACATCTCTGGTTACATGAAACATTGGTGCCCTAACAAATACGTGGGTGGGTATTTCGTTAACACAAAAAAATCGGCTTCGCAAGAAGTACGTGATAACCATCTCTAAACACTTTGTTTTATACAGCAAAAATAAGGCTTTCACTCGTCGATCGCTTGTCTTTCGAAATATATATACTTACAATCTATATACCGTCGAACCGATTGAATAGATAATTAACTTAATAATATTTACAAAATAAATCATTCGATCATTAAAATCTTATGTACATGCAGTCAAAAATAAAGTCAATGATCTCGTGTTGTCTTATTTCTCGTTGAAAGAAAGTAGAAAAAATGCGTATCTCAACATCGTACAAAATTCACATCTCATTTGCCGCTCTTACTAGGAATGATTCTATTTACAATGGATTCGATCTTTTAATTCTATTTACATGACCGAACACAATCCCGAGAGCTCGTGGCCTTTTTCGATAGTAGGCAGTATCGATAGTTTTTTACCCTGTAACGAGGGCTTAATTGCCGCGGCTATCAAAGGTTTCGCGGGTGCTGTTTCCGCGGGGCTCTTTGCTGCCTTCTTATCTTTTTCCTTGGAATCGTCGGTCTCCTTTACAGGAATATTCAAACTCTTTGTGATGTTAAGTTTAATTTTCGAAGGTGCAGAAGGTATAGTTGGGGCTTTGGCCTCCAGCTCTACGTTACCGTCGATAGAACTCTTAACTTCGACCTGCGTCGTATCCACCGCAGCTGCCTCCGCTATACTCTCCTCGGGTTCTGGACAGATGAAAAGAAAATTACGTTACTATCACAAAATAATACTTTTAAATCTATTAAAAATTTTGGAACTATTTCCTTTTTACTAAATTATTTATTTTAATTTTTTTTATTTTAAAAAAATATAACTAATATAAAATAAACTAAGTAAAAATATATTTTTATATGTAATGTAAAATTAATGGATTGCAAATAACTTCATTTATTTACAAATAATGTTTTTTAATTTGCTAATCCTGCTGCAGGAGGTAAACATTAGCAGTAAATAAATCAGAAAAAAATTGTATACTCAAATTACGATGAAGTGATTTTAATATCTTTTTATTCAATATTAATAAGTGAACTTTATTTATAAATTTGTTAAATTTTTTCTGTAAAGCCTATAATTTTACGAATAATTTGTATTAAGTTCTAATTTCAAATTCTATTTTGTATTGTATGAAAATGTATTTATATTAATTAATAATCATCTGAAGTGAAAAATCGATCTTGTTAAAATTTTAAAAATGTCAATCACTTGCAGTATGCATTTACTTTAAATGTCATATATTATCTTGATAAAAGGAAAACGAAAAAATAATATTTACCTTGTTCATAGTCCATTGGTTCTTCCTTAACTTTAACATTTTCAAATACCAGTGGGACATCGTCTGGTATTTTCGCCTCAGGTTTACGTTCAGGACTATTTTGGGTACCTTCTTGTTTTGGACGCACTTTTTCTTCTGATGAATCCCTTCTTTCTTTTTTCACACCTGGAGTCGTTTCATCATCTGAGGAATCTTCTATTTCTTCAAGCTCTATAACAGTAAATAGATCAGATTGTATTAATTGACTACTACAATTAGTATTAAAATATAAACTATATCAAATAGTTAGTATTAGCTATGAGTTGATTTGAATAATTTTTAAATACATCGAACTTACCAATTTTCCTAGGAAGAGGCTCTATAATTTCTATTGGTTCTGAATCATCAAGATCCATAGGCTCTATTTTTTCATCCTTTTTAATTGCAAGTGGATTCAGCACTATCATTTTCACATCGTCATCATCATCATCATCTTCTTCTTCTTCTTCTTCTTTAATTTCTGGCTTTTCTTCAACAATGTCTTCCTTTACGTCTGCTTCTATTAATTCTGATTTCTTCGATTCATCATCCTTCTTGCTTTCTTCTTCCAATTCAGCTATAGCTTCTTCAAGCACCAAAGCAGATTTCTCCAAAGCTCTCTGCAAGTTATAAAAATAATAAATATAAAAAATAATTAATTACAACATTTAATTTAAAATTCCACGACTAATCTACACACTGAAAGCACGTAACACTTTTGGGTAAAAGAACGTACCACAAGAAGTTTTTCCTTTTAGTAGCAACGAAACAAATAAATATGCTTATTAATTGATCGTTTTTTATGAAATGAATAATAGGAAAGGTATACTTACTTTATGATCTTCAAGACAAAGGGGATGATAATTCTTTTCCTCAAAACATATTGTAGGTCGAAGATGCCACTCTTCTTTTTCTTCATTGTAAAATTGTTCGAAAGCTTCATGACAAACTTCGCAACTGGCGTCTTCATCAGGTCCAGTGGGAACACTAGGTAATTGTGTCTCAAGAGGAACGTCTTCAGCTGCTGTACCTTCGGTTTCAGCGGTCTGTTTTTCGGTTTCAAACCAACTTTGAGCTGTCAAAAAAATAAATAAATAGTTAAAACATATTATTATAGAGTAAACAGTATCGACTCAAGCATGGAAACACTGTTAATAGATGATTTTAAATTAACGAATCTTTACTTATGTTAAAATAGTTTTTTTTTTATATTACTTAGGATCAAGTAATATAAAAGTCAGATAATTGAAATAACTTTTAAGTATCAAAATTTTACTTGTTGGTCCAAAATGTTTAATTCATTTAAAAAAAATCATTATAATCTTAATTTTCTATTTGATGATGTGAAAATTACTCACCCCTATCCTCAAGATCTTCAATTTCTTCAAATTGAATCCAATCAGCAACGTCATAATACCAGGGCCTTGAGTGCGCTTTACGCGCCGAATCGCGTTCTTTCCTATTTTGCCGGAAGTGCCAATCTAAATGATGACTATAACGTGTAGCCATTTCTGGTGCAAATCTCGCTCCACAAGAACTGCACTGCATACCACTGTAGAGTGCTGTAACGATAGCTGGTTGTTTTCTAGAAAAAAGGAGAAAAAATTTAATTCGAATCTAATATTTTAAAAAGGTTTTAAAACACTTTTAATGTATAAATACTTACATCTTAAGTGTTTCTGGCTTATCAAAGGACACAGGAATAATTTCTGGCTCCTTCTTCTCTTCCTCTTCTTGCTTTTTGGTTTCAGCAAGATTTGGGACTATACCGGTTTCCACCAATCTTTGGAACAATTCATTGAGATTCAATGGCAGTGCCAGTGCTGGCGCTGGCGCTGGTGGATTTTCGACTGGTTCGGCTTGATAGGACAGTCCTGAGGATGGTGCCATTGCCGAAGGTACCACTGATGATAGTACATCCAATTGCAGATCTACAAAAAAATTAATCAAAAATTATTTAAAAAATGATAAATAATCGACTCACAAATAGTTCTTGACCTTAGATAATCAAATAAAATTAAGTTAATACAAAAAATTTAACTCAAATTTTAATGTTTATACAGCTAGGGTATAAAATTTTGTAAGAGTTGTAAAATTCTTATGCTTATTTAAAGTATATCTTCTTTCCAACTTCTTTGAAAACTATTCATTAAACACTATTATATAAGACTGAGCTGGTATATCTTACCTGGCTTAGAACTTGAGGTCGCGTCCATGTCATCTTGCGATGACGAATCAAGGTCAAGACCTGGTGGTACACTGGGATTCGTCGAGACTGGAGTCGTTACAGCCGTTTCGGGTTTCTGGCTCGCATCCGGTGCTGAATTCTCAGTCTGCGGTTCCTTTGGCTGCTCGCCCTTCATGCCCGTGATCTTCACATAACCAGCACGGAAACCACGTGGCAGTACCGAGAACCTTATATAGTGTTTTTTATCCAGCATTATGGGTTTTGGCAGTCCACCAAATTCGATCTTATATGGCTTGCCATTCAACAATACTGTCTGTAAGGCGTCTGTGAACTCGAGTGTACACTGTTTGCCCTCAATTTCAAACCTAAAAAACATAAAATCATTTTGTGTTAAATAACAAGTCTAATATTCATTTTGGAATTTGCAGATCTTGCAAAGTATATTTAAATTAATTATCCTATGAATTTCAATAAAATTAATAATCCAAAAAGTTGTTGATAATCTTTGATAATAGTTAGATTTTAAATAAAGTTTGAAAAGTAAAAAAGAAACTTACATTTGCGGTTTGGCGTCAAGGAATACTGGTACCATACTTCTTGCGTTAATAATGAGATTAATCTTTCCCACAACTAAATCTGTGCGTTTAACCGTTCCAATCTTCACTTGAGGTGGTGGTCCTTCCAATTTGATACTAACTGTTTTATTACCAAGCTCGACATTAATTGGCCGGCCGCCAAAGTAACATTCGTACCATTTATCGTCTATATACAATTCTCTCGTCGGTGTGCCAAGTTTGATTCTATGAACTTCTCCTTCATAGGTGAACTCCCTATAGTCGTCACTGAAATTGCACACTACAGAGTCCTTTCCATCAATGATGATTCGCCTGGAACCGTCTTGGAAGCCAATGTCTCTAGGATCGTCCCACCTCATGAACACAATACCAATATTTCCGTAATATCTAATTTCTCTGGGTACACTGTCTATGTTAATTGACTTCATGGTATCCTTAGCGATCTCTTCCAATAATGCCGAATCAGCGGCCGGCAGTTCTCCGCTTTTCGGCATGGCTACGCATTCGCTGACAGTATCCGGTTTCGGACCAGGAACAGCGGTACTAGGAGCACTCGGAGTAACAGCGTTGCTAGTCGTCCCAGCGACGTTCGTCGGCGACGCTCTCTTTGTGTTCATTTCCGATCTCATGGGTCCATTTTGCAGCAGTATGGCAGGTGGCATTGGGGGCATCGGGCATATCGGGTTCATTGGACCGCCTCCAGTCATTGGGTTCATGGGCCCGTTGGGCATCATCATAGGTCCGTTGGGACCCATTGGTGGTGGTGGTGGACCCATTCTGGGATTGTAGCCACCATGGAACGGTGGATGAAACTCTGGCCTCATGGGTCCGCCAAACATCCTTGGGTGATTCTGCCAAGGTCCCATCGGTCTGAAGCCGTCTGGGCCAGGGAAACCGTGAGGTCCACCTGGGAACGGACCTGGCGGTGGATGAGGCCAAGGTTGGTGCCAAGGCCCCTGCCATCTCGGACCACCTTGACCTGGACCACGTGGATGCATAGTCGGATGGTTTTTGGGCATATTTTCATCATTTCCGAAGTTCTGCGCCCCACCTGACCCGTCCATATTACCACCGCCCTTCTCCCATATCACCATACCGATCTCCTGCTCCTTCCTCTGTGCCGCTCTGAGCTTCAAGTCCTCACTCATGTGCAGCACCTCCTGTATGAGTGTGTTGTACTGGTTCTTGGTGATCGCGCCTTGATTCAGCTGCTCCGCTGCCTGTTTCATGATGATCTCAATATTGCGATCGGCATTGCGATCGTTGTGCTTGTCTAGCTCGTTCATCGGTGTTCTTTGTGTGCGACAATCTTTGGGATCGTTAGGAGACATCGATTTGTTGTAGAGACGAGGACGACCGAGGCGATCGCGATTACGATTCGACGGGGTTTTCGTTGCGTCACGTTCGGTCTTGATCGGTGTCTTTAGCTTGGCCCAACAGTTATCCTTGTTCTGTTCGTCGACGGATATAACTGGAGGTGGAGGTGTAGGTGGACGACCCGCTTTGGGATTCGTAAGTGGCCGCAGATCCACATCTTCGTTGCCAAACAATCTGTAGAAATTATTACTTTTAATGTTAGAAATTTGCATTTTCTATGGCATCAAACATGCATTATTGTACAGACTATAACTTCAGGATAATTCCACAAATTTTAGTTAGTAGAATGCAGTTTAAATTTCTTTACACCTTTCTTAAAAATGAAGTATGAATTGATTTTAATCATTTTAATATAATTAAATATATTTAAATTTTAACAAGATAAATTATCTGTTAAATAAAAAAACTGTTTTACTTACGCATCGAATTTTTCAGCTTTCCTTTTTTTTAAGTTTGATGGATCCGACAAATCCGCTCCTTGCCTCTTGCCTGGTGGTACTGCAAGGACTCGCAAATCTAAATCTTCTTCTGCAAAAAAATTAGGTTCAATTTAAAATAAAATGGCTGAATTTGACACTAGAAAAAAAATTTATAACAAATTTACTGATAACTTTTACCGTTTCCATTCCTAGTTAAAAGCACGATAAATTATTTCTAAGTGTCGAATTTAAGAAGTGTAAAAAAAGATCAGGTGTTGAAAACGAATAAATTTAGAAATAATTTCCTTAACAGTTTACTTACGGAGAAGGTAATGTGGACTTCAATATGTATGAGTGAAAAAAATTATGATTAAAATTGAAAAGAAAAGAAAAAGCTACGTTTAACATAAATTTCGAAAATAAGAAATGTTGAAATCAGTAATAATTAATTTTTAAAGTCCATATTCTAAATCCTATATAGTAAAACGTACTTAATTTAAATCCTAAAATATAAATAAAAATTCCTATTTTCAAAATATAATTTTAAAGTAAAATTTTACAACATTTTACAACTTTGACTAAAACAGAAATTTGGTATTTCTTTCAATGTTTGTGCTTTTAACTGATATATTGTTACTTTATGAAATTTCAAAATTTCCTAATATATATATATTAAACTTTATATATATGTATATATATATATAATAAAGAATCAAAATACGTGAGATCTAAAATTTGAAGACTATTGTGCAACAATGAAACTGATAAGTTAAATTTTTAAGATACGTATAGTTACGAAGATTTTTGCTTATAAATACGATCGCAGATAGCGAAATAACAGATGAATATTCGAAAAGCCGCAAAGTTAAGTTTTTACATAATTTTTTTTATTTTTGTTTCTAGAAAACGTAGAATAGGTAGGAAATATACTAATAAATGTAGTAAATAACAATGGATTATTTGTAAATAATTATAGAAAATAAAATAAATGTTTTTTTGTTTAATTGTAGTCTTTGAATACAGTCAAAGAAGTATAAAAATAGATGAACAATCTTTTTCTAAAGTTGCTGTTTAAAAAAACTGTATAATATAATTTACATTGAGAATTAACATTTTTTTTCTTGCATAAAAATCTAGTATAAAAGTGTGGACGATTATTTAAACAGTTACATACAGTAAGTTGCTAATTATTTTTTCTAAAACAGACTAGACAATTCCTTCAAGGACTCAAGGACTTTGAGTATTATATACTAAGTAAATTAAAAAAAAAAATAAATGTCCCAGGTTCAAAGTGCTTCTGCCGAATAATCATAAAACCCATAATACATTCCAGGAAAAAATATGAACCCTCGTTATTGAAAAAACGCAATGCGCACATCTCTGAAGATACGGAGTGCAGACGTTCGACATAAAAACACTCCATGAGAAAGTACATCGTGTTAACAAACAATAACGCAGCGCACAATCTTGCGACAGTGCTGTGCCACCCCAAGACAAAAAAAACTCAATAAATGTGGAAAACGTAAAAAAGACTCTCTTCCTCCCCATAAAAGGTGTGTGAACTTCACACCCTCTCTTTGAACAACAAACTCACTCGTATCATGAGCAACGGTAGTTGCTGCACTGGCTGCTGCTACGTTAATGTTAGCGATTGGTGCTCTCAGATCCTCATCCTTACTGGCATCGGACAGTATCTTGGCATTCTTATCCTCCTCGATGACCTCCGGACTCCTGCTTCCCTCCTTGTTTCTCCTGACGTAGTTCCTCAGTCTCGCATTGGATCTGATTTCCTTGAAACTGGTCGCAGGATGGTGTGGTGGATGCGGTGGCGAGACTATGAGCGAACCCGACTGCTCCTCCTCGTCCAGTCCCGCTTGCAACGACGACGCGGACTTACCACTACTATTAATCGTTGAGGCAGGCACACCGACTAGTGTCGAGTCCTGCGCTACAACAGGCCGCCTCGGTATGCGATACGAAGTGCTGTTGTTATTATTATTTATAGCCGCCGTCGAGTTGGAAACTGGACTAGGGCTATGAGTCTTTCGGGACTTCGTCTTTTTCGAAGACGAACGCTTGTCGGCTGAGCTATCGTCGAGCTTCGATAATTTGTTGGGCGAGGTTGAGGACGATTTCGAGCGAGACTTGCTACCGGGCTTTCTCGAGGATGACGATGAGGACGAGGATGAGGATGATGAGGATGAGGACATTTTACTACTACTACTACTGCGGTTCGACGAGCTCTTCGTGGAAGAGCTCTTCGACTGTTCT
The DNA here is from genome assembly GCA_900490025.1 of Megastigmus dorsalis. Lineage (NCBI taxonomy): Eukaryota > Metazoa > Arthropoda > Insecta > Hymenoptera > Megastigmidae > Megastigmus > Megastigmus dorsalis. Next base: position 300,904 of record UELU01145364.1, on the reverse strand, counting down.
TTTATAATACTATTGTTACGCTGAGAGGTCGGAATTATTGTGATAGGGGTACTGGCGGTGGTTGTCGTGTTGGGAGTAGTGATTTGAGTGATGGCGGTATCTTTCTTTTGGCTACTATCTTTTGCTCTTTTATTATCGAGACTTTTATTGTTGATACTCGCGGTCTCGGGCTCGCTCGTCCCCTTAATTGCATCATGTAACAAGGAACTTTGTTCGTTGGCTAGCTTAGACGACATGTGTATTTCAAATCGTTGCAAATGCTGCTGTTTCGCGATCTCCTTGGAATTGTCCATCAGGGACATCTTCAGACGAGGATCACGGGATTGGATGGGTTTCGCCGACGCTACAGCGATACTGCTGGCGGGTGCTATCTTAACTCCACTTTTGTTGGTTTCATTCTTTAAAAGGCTCGCTGTCGCTGCAGGGAACTGAAAACAGAAATCGTAAAGTATAAGGAAAAGAAATGATTATAAAAGCATTTTTTCAAATAAACTTTAAGCTTTACGTAAAGTCATTGAGGAGACTTTACTTTATGTAAAGCTTATTTAATTATATGGCAATCACCTGCTTCTCTATTGGTTTCAGAATTTGACTAGGTGCAGTAATTGCTGTTACTGGTTTTTCTAAGGCACCCTTAGGTGAAGCAGGCTGAAAAATAAGTTATCGTTCATTTCTTTGCTACTTGAGCTCTGGTTTCTACTTAGTTTTATTCTATTTTGTTTTTAGACCAGCAAAAATTAAAACTAAATCGATTCGATATGCTTTTTATTAATTTTTATTGCATTTAAATTTAGTATTGCAGTTAAAAAAAGTTATATCAAAATCCCCTTGTAACTTTTCGAGTACGTGATTTCTTTAAGAGAACTTCATAAAAAGATAACAATGATGGACTATGTGTAAAATGTCGATCATGAATCAAATCAGTATATTGGCTTTCTGGTCCAGAATATTCTCATAATGCAAAATGACGGATAAAAGGTATTTTATATCAATAATTGACTATGTGAAATGTCGATCATGGATCAAGTTTGAATATTGGCTTTCTGGTCCAGAAGATTTTCACAATGTAAAATGATGGATTCAGCAGTGTTCGCAGAAACAAAAAAACACGACGTTATTTTAAATTCTGATTCCAAAAACTTCTGGATACATATTTTGTCATATTGAATCCACCATTATGAAAGTAACTCCTATACACTATAGATTTAACAAAAACTAAAAAGCTTCGTCGTAAACAATTATAGTAAATTTTCGGTACTCTTATTCTAAAAGTTAAAGAAAAGTAATTTCAAATTAAATTCGCGTTTTACATTTTCAGATCAAAACTTTTTTCAATGTCGAGATCAATTTTTAATTCCGATACGTAACTCGAAGTAAAAAATTTTAAAATAAAAAAATTACTTTTATTATATTGTGTAACCCGTTCGTTTACGACTTTTATAAAAAATTATTACTTCATTTTTCAACTCTTACTTCAAAAGGAATCATCTGTATCAAAAAATCCTAAATAGGAATACCAGTAGACGAAAGTTTTCTTTTGTTATACTTTTCATGGGTAATACCGATGTACATATGAAACCAAAAAATAAGTTTTTTCACTCAACTTAGGTATTTTACTTGTATTCTTATGCTTACTTACAAAGTAATCACTTATAACAAAAGGTTTAATAAAGAAATTTTTTTTTTGTTTTATTGCACTCTACAGTTTTTACATTTATTATTTTTATAAAGTATAATTTATTTTCAGTTAGTATACTTTCATTACAAATCAATTCAAAAATTATAAAAGAAAATTGATTATTTAATATTCTGAATTATGCTAAAGTTCAAGCTTTCTGTAAGATAAATCTAATTCTAATAAATCTCCTAAAGATCAATAAAAATCTCTTTTAGATAATACACTAACAAAAATTTGTCAGTAAAAGTATATACAAGGAAAATAGTAATATTTGAAAGAATAATTGAAAGAACAATTGAAAATCGGAATTTTACTGTTCTTCTAAAGAATTGAAATGTATAAGGTATGAATTAAGAAACGCGATTGAGTATATCTATGAAGTTATAAGTGTTACACATACACTTTTCGAGATCTAGTATAATTGATTACTTTTTGTTTGTCTTAAAATTCAAAATACTCAATTTCAGTCTTTAGTATTTGGTAATGTAGCAAGGTATATATATATCATTCTCAATGTCGTTAAGTAATGAATTGTTTAAAGAGGACATATCAAGATAATTATTTTGCTGGTCTTTTTCTAATTGCTCTATGGTAGTTAAAAGACCAATTGAATAGGCAGTCACCAGTTCAGTATTGAGATGTACTGGGATGTTTTGATTATCCAACTGTCTGCGCTGTTGCTCTAAACTAGCTTTGGCTTGGAGAAGCTCGAGTTCGATCTTTTGCTTCTGCAATTCGATCAGTTCTTTTTGCTTTTTCAACAATTGTTCACGCATCTCAGCCTCATTTTTGCTCGGCAATGATGGAAGCTTTGCAACTGGTGGGCTTGGCGTAACTGTGGCCGGCGTCACTACCGGTACCGTCGGTATCGACTGAGTAACTTTCGGTGATTGTGGCTGTTGTTGTGCAGTTTTTAGCTGCTGCAAAGAAAATTAAAGTTTTATATTTTGTTTTTTTAATATTGATATTTTTAAAAATATTAATGCTATTTTCGAACGAATTAAAACTTCAGCTTCAACTGAATCTTTATACTGAATTTTTACTTGAACCCGGTCGAGATTTTGAAAGATTAGTTTAAATATTTATAATTTTTAAATTTAGAAAATATTAAATTTACTGCATGCACGATCTTAATTATATAACTAGATAAACTATGATAATATGAGAAGTTAATTTTATATGAGGCTTTTTCTACGAAACATGCACGAGATATAACGTAAAAATCTTGTCCATGAATTTATTACTACGTTTTCATGCTTATTATTTGATTTGAAACTCTACAGTGTGATATAAGATCACTAGTATGAGGCTTTTTCTACGAAATTTTGTATGAGGCTTTTTCTACGAAACATGCACGAGATATAACGTAAAAATCTTGACCATTAATTTATTACTATATTTTCATGCTTATTATTTGATTTGAAACTCTACAGTGTGATATAAGATCACTAGTATGAGGCTTTTTCTACGAAACATGCACGAGATATAACGTAAAAATCTTGTCCATTAATTTATTACTACGTTTGCATGTTTATTATTTGATTTGAAACTCTACAGTGTGATATAAGATCACTAGGGCTAAGCGCGTATATCTTTATAAATAAAGATGCAAAAAACTTGATATTTTTAAATAAAGTTAGTTGAATCCTATAAACAATCTTATTTATATGACTGTTAATATCATTGTTATTTTATTGAATTACATAGTAGCATCTTTTCTCTATTTCTAAATGCTTTACTACTTTTAGCATTAACACAAAAGAATATTAATATATTTAATATTACGTAAAATAACGAAATATATAATCGTTGAAATTATTGTTACTAAATCAAATTTTAGAAATTAGTCTGAGCGTTAACATGCTATAAAATCTACTATCTTTACAATACCAACTAGCTACTTCTACTGTAAATTCAATTGCAAATATTAAACAGCTCAAATTTACAAAATATGCGTTAATATTTTCGGGGCACGTTTTCCAAACTGTGATTCGTATGTATCATTATCAGTGGACTTAAAAATATTGTATTGTTAAACAAGTATGTAGAAATAAAAAATAGTATAGTATACATCTAGGAAAGAAAAAACTTAGACAGTCCAGAAGTTACGTAAATCGTGTATACTATTTTTTTCACATTAGAGCTTAAAGTACCTTGTACCTTCTTCGACGCATTGGAAGTAAAAGTGGTACTTTTAAGCACTAATGTAAATATTAGCAAAAAAAACAGAAATGTAATGGATTTGAAAATGTGGACCAAATATTAAAAAAACGACAGAAAAAAAAAACTCGACAGACAAAAAGTCTAGATGCCTCAGAAAACGTTAAGCTAATATAATAAATTACGTACTAAAAATACCGAACGATTTACTGCTGGTATATTTGAATGATTCAAAATGCAAATTTACTGTTAAATTCATTGAAAATTTTATCTCACATGCAACTCAAAATTCTAGGAACCCCACAAGACAATGCAAACAAATAAGCCTCTTACCATAGTAAAAAATTTAGGATTTACGTGAATAGATTTTGTAGATACGCTATTGGCAGGCAGCGGGGTGATCGGCCAAGCTGGATCAATGTTGTGAACCCGGACATCCAGAGTGAACAGCTTCTTTGCAGGAAAAACCTCGTTCCATGTCTGCCTCAATTTCCACATACAAGCCCTTGTACTTTCGTCAACCTATTTTTATGAAAAAGAAATATTTCGATTAATTACACATTCATTTTAATTTTGATATTTAAAATAATATTTAAGTACAGTAAAAGAAAGGAATTCATGAAACTTGTGACTTGCAAAAATTCATAAAAGAAAATTATGCATGATAAAAAGATTGGAACATTGTAAATTTAGTAACACACAAATAAAAAACAAAGAATAAAAAATGGACTTAAAATTGCAATTTTTTACTTCTCGTAAATAATTGTAAAACACTATTCCATTCACCAAGATTTCCCAAAGATAAAAAATATAAATAGTTCAAATTTACCTTCTCAAAAACGCTGCAAAATGTATTCACAATATTTTTTGTGAACAGGTTTAGATAGGTTCCATTAACATTCTTGACAATTGAATCGATGAGATATAACACTGGTAGTTTGACCTCGCTTCGCACCTGGTAAAAACACAATACTTACATTTTTAGTTTCCTTCTATTTTCTCACTTTCTTTTGTTTGCAATCTGATTACTTAAATAACTGTTCTTCTTAAAAGAAATCGCTGAAAGTGTTAGCTTTTTCTCTTGTGCAAAAAACTACTTATTTGCATATATACTGCTTACAAAAACTAAGCACAGATATTGCTCATCGGAAAGTGATCTTATATCGGCGTGACAGCTCCAGAAGTTTTTCAATGCTAATAATTTTATATCAACAATCAACAAAATCACTAATTAACAAATAATTTGAATTTGCAGTAAAAAAAATTAGAGTCATCACCTCGATATATATTATTATTTAATATTTTTAATATTATTATTATTATTCTAAGAGAAAGAAAATATTAAGAAACAAACGACAGCAGTGTGGATGTTTGAACACTTTATTTCCACATAAAACGTCTCGAATTTATCACTTATAAATATATATATATGTATAAATTGGAGTGTGTATCACAGACAAACGAAGGGCTTATGAATGGTACTTTCGTCGGCGTAACCGCGTGACAGTTATATGAGCTCGAAATTATTCCTCCTCACTGATAATCGGAGAAAGAATACAGAAACATAGAATATGTCATACTTTATTTAAAGCTCTTCTTAGAGTTTACTGTAATTTTACAGATACAGCTTTGGAGCGCATTACATTATTCAGTGAGTTCTCGAGAAAGAATATGTTAAAATGATATAAGATATTTTCATTTAATTCCAAAGCAATATTTTAATGAATGCAACGTTCATAAGCAAACGAACTTATTTTAAATTTGGTATTAAAAGATTTTTAAACACAAGTTGAATATTTTTTCAAATTTGCACGCGAATAAACACTGAATTAACAAATAAAGAAGTAAGATTACTAAGCCAATTCATTGAATGTGAAAAACTCAGAGCTTTAATCATTTTCTTTCTCAGTTCTTTTAAAAAATCTATTTTTATCCCTCAAACATTATTTGTAAATTATTTAATATATATTTTTCTATATTTAATCTAACAGTCTTAAGATAAATACTGATTCAGTTTGACTATAAATTTAAATATTTATAGACATATGGCGCAAGAGCAGTAAATCTTCATCTTATCAAGGATATAGAGCATCTTTGATACTGACATTAATGTTTTTTCTACTAATTATACATTTTTAATGAAGTCATGAAATTAATTTCAATATAATCATTAAATAATTTTTACTAATTCTTGTTTTGTATTTTGTGTCAAAATTATAAATTTGGTCTTAAGTTATTGCTTTTACTACACCTCCAATGATTGTTCATGTTACATATTTCATTTAATTTTTTTTTTAAATATGCTCAACTTGGAATGTATAAAATGAAAATATAATATTCAGTATATTTGAATGAGAATTTTAAACTTTAAGTAGTTAAAAAATTAAATACATTCAAAATCTAAGTATAAAAATTGAAATTTGATAACTGTCCTGCTTAAATCTTTAACAAAACTATGTAGTAATCAGTCACCGTTTATATATTAAAATAGTATCATATGAAATCTAAGTATTTAGTTTATAAGATATTTCATGGTTTTCCAATAAAAATGTGAAATTAGTAATATTGATATTGTAGTGTTAAATATAATAACTGACAATCTTGAGCGTTTTAACGACAAAAGATATTAACCTTTTGCAAATGGGCTTCAACTGCTTCAACAATGGCCACTGCATGCATAACGTAATCCTCTGCTAATATTGTGAGCATATTAATATGCGGTTTGCTATTAATCGTAAGTTCCTTTAGGGATGAGATGTATTCCTCGACGATCTCCTGCGATTTTTGATCTTTTGCATTGTTACCAGACATCTTGGAATAATTTTTGTTTCTTCTTTATAACTAATATATATATATACATATATATATTGTCTAAGTCTGAAACATAAAATTAAATGGTACATAGAAATATATTTTTAATATGAATCTGTTATAGTGCTTAATAAATAATTGCAGAACTAAAGATTCTTAATGGGTTACCCATAAAGATGAAACTATTTAAATGTGGATATTGATATAAAATAAGAAATGTAAATTTTCATTTATTTATAATATTTGTAAGGCTCATATGAATATTTAATTAAGAAAAGCTATACAATCTGATTAAATCTTCAAGGATTTTTGCTATTATACATGCACATTGTCTTGTAAATAAAGAAAAAAATAAATTATTTGTATGAACTACTAAAATTAATTTAAATAATCGGTATGATCACTTGATAGTATTTGGAATTTATTACTTAATAAATTGAAGAAAAATGATGGTAGTTTGTTTATTGCCTTTAAATAAATACTGTACTATTGTGATATAACTTTTGTGCTGTTTAAATTAAAAATTATTCAACTTTTGATATACTAATAACCACATATTTTGTGAAAATTTCTCTAAATTCAATATGGGTTAAAAATATTGAAAGGTTTTTTGATGTAATATATGCAACTAATATTGCTAGCAATTGGATATACTTTAAAGATCATTATCAAACTTAAAATATTTACATTGTACAATAAGTAGAGCTTACATCTGTCCCAAAAAAATATAAAAGTTTTGGAAATGTGGCAACAAACGGTAGTACCACTTTCATAGGGAGCATCACTATCTAATGTATTTTTCATTGTTTATTGTTGAATGCAGCATTGGACTCATATTTAAACCATAAACAATACCAAGTATGTAAGATAGCGATTCACCTTATCAAAATAATAATTCACCTTATCAAAAAACTTCCACATGTTGCCATAATTCCAAAATTTTGAAATTTTTTCAGATAAATATGGGGGCCACAAACTGTACACAATGGAATGTAAAAGGTTAGTCACTGGATAAGAATCAAAACAAAAATAAGTTGAGTCATCATTCTTCAATTAAAGGTTATTCAACACTCAAATTGTCTTTTAGCAGTTACTACTACTTAAAAGTGCAGACTTAGCATTATCCTCCATTTCAGGAATGTAATCCCAAATTGTATTGTAATGAGCAGCATTTCATTTTTGTCGTCAGCTTAAATTACAACATTTGTGGCAACTATATTTTTGCCTTTATTTAAAATTTTTTCAAATTTAGCTTAATATTCCCCAAATTAAATATATATCTTAAGTAAAAACAGTTATCAATGTTATCTTGTAATGTTTAAAACAATACATATGTACTTATGTGATGTGGAATAAATTTTATATATTACACAAAAATATCTTTTGCAATATCAATATCAAAGCATTATCACTGGAAAAAAATTGTTCACAACTCCAAGAGATTACGTACTCTTTCTACTGTGTTTTTGTTACAAAGGCAGATGAATCATGATTTTAATATTATTATTTAAGATCAACACTAAAAGAATTCTAAATTGAACTAGCGTAACAGTTTTCAAATTTAGAATTTTAATATATTATAAGCCCTGCAATCTTATCCATAGCAAAAAATAAATTCGAGTACTGAATATTCAAGCTTATATAAAGGAATTGTAAAGCTAGCACAGCTAAACAGGATATTATGCATATAAGAATGAAAAATGCAAAAAATACAGCGTATCAAGCAGTAAGTAATGTTACTCAACATCGAGAGTACTGAATGCTAGATAGCAGTACAATTGAACTGCTCCTGATTACCTCTATTAACTGTAAAACCACATCTATGTGGAAATCAATAAACACAAGCCAGCAGCAGTATCATTATAGGCTAAGTATTAGCATATCTAAACAACCAAGGAAAATCCCGAGCAACAGACATGAGAAAAGTCCATTGCGTCATCATGTGGCGAATGCGTCCCAAGAATATACCCGAAAAAAGAGAAATCCAATTCGCTCGCGGAAGTAAACGCGCAGAACATTCCTCGTTATCTCAAAAATCACGAAATTCGGAAAAACAGAGCACGTTCTTATATAATCCAAAAAAAGTCGCCCATAGACAAAAAATCCAGGCTAGCGCGGGGGCCCTCCTTCTGTAACAGCTTAGAGAAAACGAACCCACGAGCCAGCTGGTGCGTACTCTACAAATAATATAAGCACAAAAGACTCACCTTTAACTCTCACAGCATCATCGGCTCGTACTTAGCATCCGTATGTCTGCCTACGTGCGTCTTTTTGGCCTCGTTGAGTTTGGAAAAACCTACTCTCTCTTTGTATTAGTGTATATAGATACTGCACTATCTCACTCTTGAGCGATGTGTGCGTCTCGTGCTTCGTGAGAGGATCGACTGAGAATAAGGCTGCTACTGCTGCTTTTTCTCCCGTTTCCTCTTCGGTGTGGTTTTCCTCTATAATCGTTAAGAGAGAAAGCCACAACGCACGCAAAAACTGTCTATCGGCTGGGTATACGTTCCCTACGCAGCCTTGCTCACTGCCCTTCTTCTTCCCGAGAGAGCGATGCGGACACCTTTTTTCGTTGCTGGTCCGCACAGAAGAGCCACAACTAAAATGGCGTCTTCTTGTGTCTCTCTTTCCCCCACGAGCGTTTGACTGTGTACTGCGTTCCTACAGTGCCTGTACCAACTACCAAGTGCGATTGCGCACGTCTCCACTCCGCCGACGCACACTGTACACTGGCCCCTCTTTGTGTAGCGCTATTAGTTCAGCTTATACACACATCTAACACAACCGTTTTTCCCCACCGCGCTCAGTGCTCACTGATGACACTGGTGCACGTGCTTGCGTGTATATATGGCGGCGATTCCGTGTCGACACTGTTGACTGTCGGTACTGTATCCTATATGTGCGTTGACGGTACTTAACTATATTTTTTCCTCTACGTTTGCGTGTACGGCTGAGAGTACAGCCAAGCCAAGCAGCAACTGACTGCGATGTGACAACTTGTATCCACTTATGTAGAGTCAAAAGTGGGCCAACGAAAAAAGGCCGAGAGGGGGAGGCCAGGTATTGCAAATAAGGACGATTGGTAATTGGTATATGAAAAACTTTAGGTATAGACGAATTTTCCAGACGGTGCCAGATGGGCTAGACCATGTCCAATTAGCTTGGGCTGTATCCTACCTGACTCTGTTTTGTGATTGTCTGGCTATATCCTACCTGAAGATTTGTGTTACAGACGCTATATAGTTATAGGGTAGACTTATGGCTATATGAAAGTTAATCAAAAGTATTTTATTTATATTACATATTTTTATTTATTTAAATTATATTAGTATTTTATTTGTAGATACATATGTATGCAATTTTTTAGTCTACCTAATCTATTGGTTACTATAGATATAACGAACTAACAGTTTCGATATGGTTACTGGTACTTATAGACGCTGCTGTTGGTAGATACATTACACTAACGAATATATCTACTAAATAAAATATTAATTATTATTATAGATTAAAATTTAATTTGGCCAAGAAAATTAAAAATTTTAAAGTAGGTTGTCATAATATGAATGACATGAAACAAATGTCCGGGCAAATAGCAAGAAACAATACATTACCGTGCCTCGAAGGACTTATAACTTTACTTTCACTTTGTATAATGGATCTTAAATTATTTACTGTTATTTGAAATATTCCTAATTATTGTATCTAATTGAGGTACCTACATGTACACTTTCGTTTATGAATGTAAAACGAGAAAGGAAATTTCAATAATACTAACAGAGACGTCCAGATTTTTTTAACTTGTGAATTCGGCCGTCAATATTAACTGTAAAATTTAACTCCAAAATCTACAATTTCATTATTTATGCTAGATATTATTTCTTATCTGCAGTAAGTAGTATATAATTGCGCATAATAAATTATCCTAGAAATCGCGTTCTTTATTTTCTTATTTAAAATTTAAAAGATTATTTGTAAATTTTTTATATAGTCAGTATTACATTGCAAAATGGAAAAGTTTAATCAGATCGAACGAGTACGAAAGAATTATCACATTTGCTCGAATCTACAAAACAACGATTTTAGGAGCTGTCCAATTCATCCCCCAATAACCAAAGTTGCTTTGGCAAAATCGTGTAAATTCCTTGCTAAGCAAAAATGATTTAAATATACTAATGTAAATTTGCTGCCAAATTTGCATTTAATTTATGTATTTATGACAACAAGTTGCTAGTAATTTTAAGTTCTTTTTCGTATTCATAAATATTGCAGCAAAATGATTAAAACCGTTGCTATCGCTTCTTTTTCAATCTACAGCAACAGTTGTTCTAAATTTGTCATATATTTGCAAGTGTAAACTGTGCCCATAAAATTTACACCAAATGAGGACTCAGTTTTATATTAAATTTACATAAATTTCGGGTAAATTACGAGTCATCAAATTTAGGTTGATTTGTTGACAACTGGTTATTGGGGTCCTTGAATAATTATTAAAATTACAATTTGTTTAGGTCAAGTTTTTCTTTTTTTCTTTAAATAGTCTAAATAACTTTAATGTATGCTTACAGGATGCGAGTTAATTTATCATTATTATCTACATACGTTGTTTATTCATTTATTTAAAAAAATGTATTTTGTATTTCTTCTATACTTTATTTGTTTTATTTTTTTATTATTATTGAAATAAATTACTCGCTTAAAGATTACGATATTGTATATATATTTTATTTTCATTTCATACAACAATACGTCTAAGGTGAACTGATGAAATGGCTATAAATAAGTATAATTTAACTTTACATTGAACATTTCATGACTTTCATTTTCACACATTGGCTTTTTAATTGTAAATCAATACTAAATTGATATTCATCGATTTTTATTAAAGAAAGATTTTAATTTATTACAACCATTTTTGTAAAGAATCGTTTTTTAAAGACTTACGCTGTTTGTTATGCTGTCGAACGTCATGAGCGTCTAAAATAGATCTATAATATTATTATATGTAACAATAATAGTAGGAGATAATGTTAAACTGATGAAATAGTGGTACCCATAAAACAGGGTAAAGAAACAGTAAAATAGGCCAAGAAGATATATACTGAATATCACGTAGAGATAAACGTCTATCTTAAATTAAATATTAAAAAAATATATTTCTATAAGTTTATAATATAAATATTTGAAAAATTGTTGACAAAATATTTAGAAAAAAGGAGGATGCCGATATGTGTTGGAACGTCAGGGAACGTAAAATTCCTATTATAGCATTTAGTTATTATCTTGACCATTCATTTGCAAGCAGAAATTTTTCGGAGAAACAGGAAAAAATAGTGGTTAAGTTAAGATTGGAAATATATCTATATTTTAAATAGATACAGATATAGTTCATCCTTTTTTTACAGTGAGTACATATATGGTGTCGGCAATTTAATATATTTATAGCACTCCTTTTCTCTTTGCCTCGTTTCATGGAATTTCCTAGTTCGATCTACCTGAGGTACCTTTATAATACTTTCGTAATAGATTTTTGCAGAACAAAGAAAGCATGGAAGCGGGAAACTCAAGAGTCCGGGAAATATAACTTTATTGTACGTCATAATTTACATTTTACGCGATTAGGTATTTCAAGTTTGCACAATAAAAAGATAAATCAAAGCTATTTATACTTATACGGAACAGAACAGAAATGAACTGACAGTATTTTTTTTATTTAATTGCATTACTGCGGAGGAATATAATTCACGATAAGAAACGGAGTAATTATTTTCAAAGCATTCACTATTAGTTTATTTAAAAAATGAATAACGAATTAAAAGTACTAAATCTTTTACGACTTATGGTTTGCTTACCTGTATACCATAAACCAATAATAAGATAAGTTTCAAATTTGGGTAAGTAGTAATGAACCCCGGCTTTCTAATGATTAACGTTTATATCAGCTATAGCTATTAAACAAGAACTTAAAAGTACATAAGTTATTTATTTAATTGAAATCCCCTCATAAATATATATTCATAGATACTACCGATGTATATATACACGCACAAATATTTTTTACTTACATTGATTAATCAAAAATATAAGATTACAAAATTATACGTTAAAGAAAAAAATATAATAATAATAATAATAATAATAATAATATAATATTTATTGACCAAAAAAAAATTTTACAAAGGTAAAACCCCATAGAGGTAACACTACCTGTACACACCTGTACATAGGCTTTTCTTTTGGATATTATGTAATTTTTTCCCGTAATAATTATTTTATTTATTCGTAAATTGCTGTGTTGATTACGGAAAAAATAATAATTTCAGTTATTTTATATAAAATGAATTGTATAAACGATTTTCATAAACATCTATGATCTCTATTTAAAGAGATCTCGTATCTATATAAGCTCGTTAAAATACCTATTCCGATTATTAGATCTTTACATCTTTACATCTATATCTTTGCATAAACTATCTAATAAAATAAATTGGAAACTAGAACAGACTGCAGAAGAAATTAGATCTAAATAAAATAAAACGAAATGATATTTATTAGAAGTATAAATAGTGGCATATCAACGTCTCAGTAAGAGATATACAATTTTCGAATATTCAAATAATATTCTACAAGTATAAATCAATAAATTATCATAAAAATGAAATATTAAATTAACTGAAATAATACAAGATAACAATCGAGTGTTCCTCGTACTGTACGATATCGTTACTACCTAATAGTAGAAAATTTTGGTTGTGACTAAGTCATTTTTAACGATGTTGATAAGATAATGCGAAGTCTAGCAGTGGATTTTAGTATAAGAACTTGGTATAAGAAAAAATTACGAATTATTCAGCCTGTGGATACTTACTGCTAATATCTCCGATGAAAAAATTGATGAAGTCATATATTTTTTAAGTTTTTCAAGATTTATATAGCAGCAGAGTTTTCAATGCGTTTCAAGTTAAAATATTGAATACTTACATTATATTATCGGCTATCGTGTAACGTATAATATATAATAGTTGTAAACGGGTGGTTTTACATATTTATGAAGATCACGATAAAAATTATATTTCTCGTTTACTTTCAAGGGACCAATTATGTTAATGCCGCATGCACAATTTATCGCCTGACTATATATAATCACTTGATCAAGCATTTAATTTGTCTATCAATTTCTGTGCACGAATAAAGTTTGTTTAATCTCTAATTCGAGCAACAGCTATATATTATCTATACATATTTCAATATAGTTAATTTTTAGATATTTATAATTAATAGATCCATTCATTTGTTCTATACCCAAAAAAAATTTTAAGTTTTCGAAACGCTGAAAATGTATACCCCATATAATGTAAAAAATATATCTATATATATCAAAACTATAAATTACCTCTTGGTGAATATAAATTTCGCTATAGAACTAATTGATAGAAATATTTTCTATTATGAACGTTTGTAAATTTTAATTCATATAAAAATATTGCAGAAATATTGAACAGTCCTTTTCAATGCGGCTTAGAAATAGCTTATAATTATATAATGTTTGTAAAGATTATAGATAAGTATGTTTTTATTTTAATTTTAACTACAAACATTTTTTAAGATATCTCTAAAATGGTTGGTAAATCTTGAAAATTTTTCAGTCTATTCAGGATATAAAATTTTAAATGTGACGTTAAAAATAAATATACCTAGTTAAATTATATTTAACTAAATAATTTTTCCTTGTACCAGCGCATAAAATACACCTTTCTCTTCCGGCACCCCGAATTTCATTCGCATATTAGTGTTTAAAATTTTTCTTGTACCACTTTTACTTCCAATGCACTGGAGGTACAAGTGGTACTTTATGATGTAGTGTGAAAAATAGTATATTATGCACCAAGGGAGAAAAAAACTTGGACAGTCCAGAACTCGTGCATATAGACAGCAATGGCAAACACGAGGTCTGGACTGGCCAATTTTTCTCCAATGCATGGTGCATGTATGATTTTTCCTCATACCAGCGCCTAAAGTGCATTATCGATACAAGGGCGAGAAATGTGTATGGGCTGGTATGAGGAAAAGCTATTCCATTATTTTTTCCATATTTATTTACTGCTTCATTGTTGAACAAATCAAAGTGGAATAAAAGAAATTTAATACGTACTCTTATGGGGTGCCAAGCGGCGCAAAGGATTTGATACAAAAAAAAGTTACTTATGAAATGCGTTAAAATTTTTTACATCTTTTAGACTTTTTCCCTTAAATAAAATAAAGAAAATAGTTTAATTTAGTCGATAGGAATTTTTTGTATAAAACCTTTGCGCTCCATAAGAGTATTCATACATGTTAAATTTCTTTTATTTCTCTTTTATTTGTTTAACGATGAAACGATAAATAAATCTGATAAAATCATGGAATAGTTTTTTTATGCTATAAATAACATACTTACTTACTAAATTTGCAGAATTTTTTGACATTTTCGAAATTACTGCCAAACGTTATTAATCCGCTAACGATCGGGTCATGTCATGTCTTTTATATTCCACATATAATTGAAACTTGTATACTATTTTTGAAATTATTTTTATATGATTGGATCCCCAATTAATTCTTGGATAAATAAAGTCTTAAAGGTTAAAAAAAAATTGTAGGCATCTTATTTGTTGAGAAATATTGAAATGAAAAAAGGAAGTCAAATTGTTGGAACCTAAAATGTTACCACGCAATATACGCACCCGTTAAAAATCCTAAAATAAATATTCAGATAACGAACTTTCTTTTTTCTTGAAAACAAGGTATCTGTACTTGCTTCTGGCTACATGTCCCTCCTATAGATAGCGAATTGTACACATATATAGTCAGAGATAGTTGTCGACGTTACCTTACGTTACCATCGATATTGATATACATATATAGTTACCAAGCTTATCGTAGATTCTGTTATTTATAGTTAGATATATATATATATACACACGCATGTAGCCTATAGGATTTACATTCCGAGACATATTTTCTATATTATAATCAATGATATAATTTTCAAATAAGTAGGTACTTATACTTACCTACGTCATCATTTAAATTTGTAAGAACTTATATTATTTGCCATGATAAACAATTTTATTTTTATAGATCGTTTAGATATTCTAATTTATTTTATTAAAATTGAATATGAAGAAATTGATATGATGAGTACTTGTTATCATAAGTAAAAAATAAAATAACCTTATATTCATACAAATATTTTCAAAAGTTGTGCGGTGGGCTACGAATGCTGCGATTGGCTAAAAATTTCAAACCTCCATCTATACAAGTATAGATATTGCGGTAGTCGTCCGTCGTCTTCGCATGCGTCGTCGCCGGCGGACATTTAAAATCTGTATTCGGTGATGTGTAGCCTATACTGTAGGCAGTGGGGGTACGATTGAATGTGTGAATAGATGCACGCGGCTTTAGATAAGCATGTTTTTTATAAGCGAATTTTTGACGGTTTATTGAAGTAATTGCCCTCGGAAATTGCGGGATCAACGAGTAGTGCAATCTTTCGATAAGTTTGGATTAAATCGGACTCCGTCTTCGACGTAATAACGCAATCGCCACGACTTTTCAAGCAGGCACAACGGATTTCTTGTTTTCGCGGGAACTGGCGCCCATAACCTTATCGTCCTTACAAATACTGTAAAAATTTATCTTCTCTCGTTGCTTATATGTGTAATTGACAAAAATTGGCTATATAAATGTATTTACTGCCGCCGAAATCGTTGACAATTTTTCTTTGAGAAGATGAAGGAACTGGAAGAAACTAATTGCGAGGTAAACACGTTAAAAATCGACAATTTTTATTTTACGACTTAACATTTTTTTCTAATTCCAGGTTTGTAATATTACCAATTTTGAACTTCCACTATGGGATCTACCAAACAGTGTAACGTCCCACGAGGAACTTGCGACCATCGATGGATTGAAAGGATCAAACCTTGATCATACATCAGGTGGTTTTTTGGGCAATGACTGCAAGTATGCTTGGTTGAGCCATGAAACACGCTTAGTAGTAATTGATGTAAGATATGGCAAATGCATCACATCTTGGAACTTTCCTAATAAAGTTACCTCTGTGTCCCCATTTCCATCTGAGCCGGGAAGAGTACCAATACTGTTAGTTGGACTCGATAACAATGCAATAAGAATAAAAGATTCCATCGGTCACTTGTGCATTTTTGACTGCTGTATTTCAACTATTTTAACAACCATCCAAGTAAGTATGAGGATATTCCACATTATTATTTGAAAAGCTATTTAAATCTTTTTATCCTATAGATGTATAAATTTATCAATTAATTCGTAGGTTCCTGCTGGTGTTGAAAAAGCATGTATTATTCATGGTGGTGCAGATTGGGAAGAATTTAATGAAAAAAGGCCAGATACAATACTTTCTGGAAATACAGGGTTAATTTTTGCAGCTTTGCGAAATTTACAGCATATTGTGATAGATATTAATCGACCACTATGGAAAAATTTATTCCTCGAAGGTAAAACAATTACAGCAAAGTTAGAATTTGTAAATACTATATCAACTCAACCAGCTTCAAGTAAAAGCAAAAAGGAACCAACACATTTAGCTTACGATCTCATGGATACAGGTAAAGTTTAATTTATTGATTTCAGCTTATTAAATAGCTAATATAGATTTAATTTACACTGTGTATGTAATAATAAAGCTTAGATAAATATGGGAACACGATTAAGCAATAATAGAATGTACTGAGTTTACTTATAAATTAAATCAATTTTTTCAGAAATTGAACAGTACATAGGGTTTGATCGGAATGATTTTGAGGCTACTCCACTTTATGATGAAAGTCTGTGCTCGGTTCTGTTGAGTTCCACAAAAATTGGTTGCTTTATAACAGGTTGTTTAGGTCGTGTGATAATTTGGCAGAATGATGGTTCAATTGGTTGGATAAGTCCACCCTTTGATGAAAATGCTTATGTTACACACATTGCTCTTCTTGAGCCGTCAGATGATCCACGACCCTTTTACTACCTTTGGATTGCCTGTCAGGTACAAAAAATTTCATGTTCACTCGAATAAGCCTAAAATGTTCATAATGCAAAAATATCGAAAATTTCTGTTAAATCATCTATGCTTGTTATCAATTACAGAGTGACTCGTCTGAGTCTTCAGCAGTGTTACGCATGTATACAATGTTATTCAACAAGAAGTACAGCGATAAATCCGGCGAATCGAGCCTCTACTACAATCTCGAATCTGAACCCAGCCTGAAATTCGAGCTCGAACTTGAACAAGGTGAGCGAGTGCACAGTCTGCTTGCTGTCGAACGCGAGAACAGTCGGGATTCTGCAGATATTGGTTGTAGACGAGGTGAAGACAGTTTACTGCTGATTGGTAGTGATGAGCGATTATTGTTGTTCGACCTAAATCGTTGGTACAAGGAACAAATGCCACGTACCATGGCAGAGTGTCGCAATCCCAACAGCGTAATGGCTAGCTACAGGACCAAGTCGGATGAACTAGTCAGGAAACCGGTGATTGCTTGCTCCTACATACCGCGATCGCTTAGGGAATTTCCAACCAAGGGTCCGAGTTCGCCCGAGGAATTGTTTTATCCGAATGCGCTGACACTTGAATGGGTTGAGTTGGAGCTGAATGCGTTAACGTTTTGGTTGGCGAGAGGTGTGCAATCAGAATTGCTTAGAGAGATGACGATCGCTGGACCGATCATACTTGTCAAACCGACCGAAACTTATCGTAGATGTCTCGCGGCAGGCCTGGTAATGTGTTATCCTTTTTATATTAATGTTCTCCTTATACATTTTGACGGATTAAAAAATTGTTTAAACTTCTCTAATACTCATAGATTTTATCTGTATTTGTGGTGCATACAATTCTTTATTATTACCCTTATAAAAAAGTTTCAAGCATGGTGATTTTGAATGCTCAAGTAAATTTTTATGCTTTGTATTAGTTTTTACAATATTCTTATAATTAATTTTATTCTCCAAGAAATTATTCAAGTAAAGTCTTATGATAATAAAATTATAGATAGCTAATTAAATTTTCCAATAAATAAACAAAACTAATGTTTATTTAAACTTGTACTAAAAATATATATTACAGCTGCCGTCCGACTCAACAGTCCAGGATTACCCGTTCGACGCGGATAAGAGTCAGCAGCGCGACATGCTCCTCAGCCTTTGTTTGGAACAGCGTTGGGCCAGTTTTTTAATACGTTGCGCTACGGAGTGGTCAGATGGCAGTGCCGCCTACCTTTATCCTGAATTTCTGCGCTGGGGTGTGCAACGGGCTTCCGAATTAAAGTTGATCGCCGACAGGCTGTGTATACCATTGTTTGATCAATCGGGTATCAATATAGGCGAGTCTGAAATCAAAACACTCAGATTCTGTGGCCAGCAACTCGAGTGTCTCACTACCGTTGTTTCCAAGCTGCCGAATCCCGAGGCGGATTTAGAGAAGCAGAGAAGAGCGCTCAAGAGAATAGCCACTTATCTTCAGGTGCGATTGGTGTTTTTGCCCTTTTTTTGCTTAAACCACTTTTAGGGTAGCTGAGGTGTCCACAATATTTTTTATTGCATATTTTTGCGGACTATCTTTTAGTAATAATTGATGATAATACATAAGTATGACTTAATACACCAGTATTTGTAATAAAATTTATAATAGGATATAGGAGAATTCCTAATGTTATTAAAAATAATGCGTTAAATTGTAATTCATAAGAATTTCTATGGAATTTCTTATTAAAATATATGTATTTCTGTTTTATGTAATAGTATTGCAAACTAATCTATTTATAGGTGTTACTATGGTTTTGCGACGTTGGATTATTACCAGAGAGTCAAGAAATGGAAGAGGAAGACGAAATGCCACCAATTACAATGTCAATGAAGATCCCATATCCAAAAGAGAAACTTGTAGAATTGTATAATAGAAAGAGAAGGAATAGTAAAAGTGATAATGGAAAAGATGAGGAAACTTTATTCATTGATCAGCTGATGATCCACGATTGTTTTCCACTAAGGGCGCAATGGGAGAGAGAAGCGAGTATGTCATCATTTTTTTGATATTTTAACCTTTTAATTAACTAAATTATAACATTTTTGTAGTAAAAACTTTGTCTAAAAATAATGAATGCATGTAATAGATCTTAACACATTTTAGGCAGCGATAGTCCAAATCCAGGTGGCTACTATCCACCCCCATCTCTGCAAACTCTTTTGCGAAGTTACCTAACAGATTGTCATCGCGAAGATTTGAACAGCGAGGAAGAGGATGAGTTCAACGTGGTTGAAATAGAAAACAAGCATTGCATTACCATTTATCTGCTAATGGACCTAGCAATGCTTTTGCAAGGCACTCATCCAGGTGTAGATCAACTCATAAAATATCCCTCGGCATTCAAATTAAGCCCGAGTTTGATCAAAATTACTCAAGCTTTCTGGCTGTTAGATCATGACGACTATGAGGGCTTCTACAAAATTATGACGGGTCAGCTCATATGTTCTAACGATGTCAAGGACTGGCATCACAAATTGGCTGTTGAATCGCTTCTTAGAAATGATCAACATAAATTGGGTAGGTTGAATAAAAATGCATTTTACTTTTTACTTTAAAATGGCACTTTTTGATAGTTTTATAATGTCTTCTTTTCATGCAGATAATATCGTTTTTTGTCTGATTTATTCGTAATAGATAATATAAATTTGGTAGGGGAAGTCGGGGTATTATAAACACTGGGGAATATGAGAATCTGAATTATTAAAAAAATTAAAAAAGTAATTATCTTGAAAAAAATAAAGTACCGCTGAAATCATAGAACAAATACAAAACATTTCATTCCCTTTTAATTACAAGTTTAAAACATTTGGAAAATTTTCGTATCTTTAATATACAATTTCACAATAAGTTCGCGTTAGCCATAAAATAACTTAAGAAATTTTTATTGATTTGTAATTGTTACAAATAAGTATCTCACCAGTCATCTAATCTCACAGAAGAGTCTTCATTATATGCCTGGGATATACGTTGAAATTTATTACTGTAAGGTTTGTTATGGTTTATTTAATTATTGAATGCCATAAGTGTGATAAATAACTTTTTATTTTTTAGTGAAAAAGTCAAAATTTCAAATAATAAGTGGTGACCATATTACCCTTAACAACGCATTGTGGGTAAGATGACCACAAAAGGCGTTCTGAAATAAATGTTTATTTTCAATTACATATTATAAAAGTTAATATTTTATAGCCAAAGATGTATTCATTAATGCCTATACTTTTTATTAAGACTATTACTTAACCTTTGAATGTCACAGTATTTAATATATTTTTAATAACTGTGAAGGGTGCCCAAAAACCCCTACTTCCCCTACCTGAAATGAAAGACTACCATTACTTAATTATTGTCGAGCATGCTAAATTGCAAGATTTGTCTGGAAACGTTTTGGTTGCTCAATGTCATATTTTTATCAACTTATTATTATAAATTCAAAATGATTTTTCCAAGATTATTAATTATTAAATATCTATTTTCCAGCTCTGATGTATCTACGAATTTTAAAACCGCCACTTTCATCATTAGAAGACCAAGGCACCATAATTAGTCTTTCAGTGGGACAAGGTCTTGTTGAGTCTGCATTTCATTCTCGTCCTTCCTCACACTATGCTCAACTGCTCACGAAGTTCTTCCAGGCATGTAAAGCCAATGGCAAACTACACGATATACTACAGCTGTCACTTAACACCGAAGAAGAGGAAGCTTTCATAAAGTTTCTCAAAGATGACAAAAGCGAGGACACTCGGCTTCTTTACTATTTGCAGAGGTGCAGACACACCGAAGCTAGTGACGTTTTTGCCTACAGCGTACATGGTAAAATTTCGCGACATATTAAATTCGATTTTATTGTTTTATAAGATTAATTTTAATTAAGTTTATATAAGTGCAAAATGATTAAGTATTTATGATTAAAAATATTAGAATAAAATTTAATAATCTAATTTATAAAAGTTGAATTTTTATAAGTCGGTCATATTTTAAAATTTGCTGTTTCAAAGAAATAATAGGTATCAATAACAGTATGCGTGGATAAAAAGTTGAAGATAAATCTTTCAAATTCTTTATCCTAATTTATAAAATCAGTGTGAAAGACAATCGATAATTGTTCAATCCATTGCTCAGGTCACTCATTGGGGAGCAAGAAGATTCATCCGATTGCCTTGAAAGTGCTGAATGCATTCAATGCCACATTACCCGAGGTGACGAAGCGCTTTGCAAGTACTGTCAACAATCTATCTTTTTTTAACAAGAGCCAGCCACGTCCACAGCAGTCGTCCTTTTTGAGTCCAAACTCCATCCCTCAAAGCAACAAATCTCGTGGTTACCCTCGTCCCATGTCGCAATGTCGGAATCAGATCAAAGAGATTTACGAAGTGGCTCTGAGCAAAACTCGCGAGACGTGTTCAAAGGTTGACAGAGGTACTTCGAATTATCTACCTTTTCTTGGAGCGCCTTGCTCAACCATAGTTTACTGCACGAGGGTCAATGGAAACACTGTTGATCAAAATGACGCGAATGGCGTCTTGTTCCCCGAGAAAAAAATCACGAAAATCAAAAGAACTTTGGACATGATGAATGACGGTGAGGTTGACGATGATGTAGCTATGGACAAAAAGAGGCGGAGACTCGGAAGTGTGTCCGGTGAGCTGATTTTTAATTCTATCTGGATTAATATTGAAAATTAATTTCAAAAGACATTTTATTGTACGATATTATACATTTTAAGAGTAATAATTTTCATATTACATTTATTTTAATTATCAAGAAATGAATTTATCAAGAAGCGACAATGAACATATGGCACGAAGACTAAGCATGAGCCAAGTTTGCAATACGCCGTTGGTGATGCGGAAGAAGAGGCCGATAGAGGGTAGGGATGCAAGTGGTTTGGTCACTGAAACTCCACATTCGATTTTGAAAATTCGACAGATGATCAGGCGCAACTCAAATTCACCGGGTTATGGCTACGGAAATGTGAGTTGACTAGCATCCAAATGGTACCATTTTAATTGGATCACTGATCGCATTTAATAAATTCTAGTTTCCTTTAAATTAATTAATTTGATTTAAATTAATTAAAAGTCCCTTAAATTTAGCTATTAAATAATGTATTCGTTACTTCTAGTATTTACCTGATTAAAAAATAAAATTCTGAACAGGGTTCGAGCGAAAGAGAGACGGTTGTCAAGTGCACGTCAGCTGGCGACTTGAGATCTGTTCGGCAAATTCGATTTAGTATGGATCGGTTCAGTGGTAATGATGATTCGGCTATTTCCACCAACGATTCTACTCGAGAAGAGCACGAACAAGAAAGTAGTAATTCAGGTAGCAGCAAGATTGCCGAAGAAGAATCCTGGTTAGTAATATTTATTTTAATACTTTAATTATCTCTATATTGATTGATCTGTGAAAAATTCATGTACAAAATTTTTTTGTCAGCCGGAATTTTTGTTCCAAAAAATAATAATCGACATATGATGATTGTAATTAGTTGAAACGTTTATGGCACTCAATATTTAATTAATTTTCAGTGTGGAAGAATCTTACTACAGTCCCAATGTCAGTAACAAGTCGATGAGAAATAGTTCGATCCTCACCGATAGTAGTTTTACTAAATATATTCACGGACCGCGCCCAAGACCCAGTCTGCGAAGAAGTAATCTTTCGAGGGCCTCCAGTGATCTGTCTCATAAGACCGTTTCGTCCGATAACACGACTCTGAGTGCATCTGCTTTAGTAAGTTAATAATTTCTTATATTCAAAAACGGAACTATTAACGGAACAATATATAATTAAATATATTGCGTCAAATTATACAATAATTTTTATTTTTGCCTTTCAGGGCAATTTTAAAACACCTTAGTATTCTAATTCTGTTAACGCGAATATAATTTTAAACCATGCTTATTTTCTATTAGGAATCCTCGCTTGAAAGAAATAAAAAAATATTGAACGTCTCATCTGTATCTCCTCGAAAGTCCTTGTATTCAGCGTCTATTCTTTCGCCCACTACAAGCGTTGAAGGTTCTCCATTAAAAAGGCCCCTTGTACTCAATAATACCGATCGCAAGGATGAGGATGAAACCGAAGAGTCTGATGATCAGTCAAATGACGAGGAGAGAGTCATAACCCATCTCAACAGTAGAGGCTTTAATAAAAATGCATCGGCTGAACCTATTTTAGTGGAAGATAATAATGAGAATGAAGACGAAGAGGAACCAAATAGAAAAAATAAAGAAAATGAGGATAGAGAAGAAACAAATGAAATGTTAGTCGATGACATAATGGAATCTCAGGTAAAAATGCTTAATTTGTAAATCCAAATTATAGATACTTTTTTACTTGCTACATCTTTATATAGATATACTTTGTTCATCGTTAAATGAATAACGAACCTATTAATATTTTTAGCTTAATAGATGTATTTAATTATTATTGCAAATACAATATATCTTAATAAATTTATATTGCAAATTATATATTTCTTGTATTTGTATTCAGGATAAAGAGGAATTAGAAATATATGGGGATAATAGATCAACCCCCGTAAATCTTGATTTACTCAATGAAAACGAAATTAGTGAAGATGAAGAAGAAGTACAGCGGCCCAATGAAGTTGTAGAGCCACAAGAGGAACTCGAGGAAGGAGAGTGTGATCCAGATGACACATTTCAAAGTCTCTCGAATTCCTTTGAAAGTGCAGCAACTTCTGAATCCATTTCGAACTGTTTGCTCCAGCTTGATGACAATCTGAAGCGTGAGTCGAGACATAGTTTTACCAAAGAAACTTACACGACGCAGCGCGTCTCAGTGCATAGATACAATTTCGAGCCAGACTACAGTCTTACAAAGAATATCAGAATGGATAGCGATTCTTATGAATATCAGAGCGGTAATTATAGCTTAACGAAACCCATTTTCATCGATAATCGTGGCATGATCACCTACAACGACTCCGTCCAGGGATTGTGCGAGATTACCGACGACGAGTCCATGGATGCTGATGCAGATAAGCCTAAAGTCTCGCGGATATGTCTACCCGAAAATGAGGAAGAGGAAGAGAAACAGGATGAGGAGCTAGACGAGGAGCAAGATGGTGAACAGTATGAAGAGGCAGAGTTGACACTTAATTTGTCAACTTCAGATGGTTCTAATGAGAGTGCAGAGAAGAAGCAACCAAAGTCATTGTGGCATTCGAATGAATCTACGCCAGAAAAGGAGATTAGCTCTCGAGAATTCAAATTAGCGACGTCACCAGAAAATTCTGAATGGACGAAAAGGGAACAAATCACACCTACCAAGAGAGAACATTCACTGGTTAGTAAATCTTTATTTATAAACCTTAATGAATTTGATAAGTACGTACAGATAGGAAGTAGCATGATTAAATATCGACTAATAAACAACATTTTAATTATTCTTTAGCAAATATATACCTAGCAATGAATTTATTAGTATTTTATAATCTTTGGTCTGTAGCGTTCTCGATCGCGTCAGTCATCGCAGTCTTCAACGAAAAGTGATGAACTTACTCCAACGAGACGAAGCACTAGACATCAAACGAATGTTAGTCTAGCCAAACCATCACCGAGACGTTCGATTAAATCTGTAACTACGAGTCCTACAGTCGCCAAAGTTAACGAACCCATTGAATCAGGCTTAAGTACTCGGAAAAGTATGTTAATTATACTCAATAGTCTTTTTTATTCAAAGATTAAGATACTTATAGTATTTTATAAATTTATCCCATTTAACTTATAAATACTTAACTTAACATCTTTCTACAATAGATCGGGAAAATCGAAGCACATCGGTAACGAAAGAAGTGAAGAAAATCTTATCTATAGCAATTGGAAAGCGTGTCATTCCTGCGATACGTATCGATCCAGATTCTTCGATCGAAAACGAAGAAAAAGAAAAATCTCAATCAAGTCCACTCTCAACAACGCCGGAAAGCATCAAATCCACGATGAAAGCTAGATCTCTTTCGTGGCAGTCATCGCGCGAGTCACTACAGGAGAAGTCGTCTCCTCTAAAAAAAGATGAGGAAACTATAATGTCAAAGCGATCAACTCGAGATTCTCAAAAGGAAAAGAGTCAAGAGTTAGCAGAAGTGACAACGACAGCTGATAAAATTACAAAGATGCGAGGAACGAGAGCGAATTCGGTTAGCAAAGACGATACGTTCCCGAAAAAGGTAGCGGATAAGCCAGTTAGAAAAACAAGAGCTGGATCTGTAGCTAAAGACACGGAGGAAGTGCAAGAAAAAAAACCTAGTAGGACTAGAGCGACAAAAGCTTCGTCGATGGGAAAGGAATCAGCGGCTGTGAAATCCACGAAGGAGGTGGACGAGGTAATTAAGTTATTGGAATCATTACTTCTCTTTTAATTTTCAATTAGAAAAAATAAATGAAGGAAAAAATTTTTTTTTAAGTTTTCTTAAGGCATATCATAATTGTAGTCTATTTTTACTCAAACATGCAGGAAATATAAAATAATATGCAATAACATTTCATTTTCCCGCACAGGAAAAAGTTGCGAGTCTAGAAGAGCAACAGAACTCGGAGAAAGTGGCCACCAAATCAAGGTCTACTCGAGCACCATCTCTAACTAAGAATGTGTCTAGTAAAATTTCGAAAAAGGAGCTAGAAGAAAGCAATGACTTAGAAGTATCGAAATTGAGACCCACACGGTTAGGTAGGACGAGAGCCGGGTCTGTAGCGAAGGAGGAGGTGACCCATGAGGATAAGCCTACTGCAAAGAAGACTAGAGCTTTATCTATGGCTAAAGAAGCGCTGCAGGAGGATGAACCTATCGTAAGAAGAACTAGAGCAGGATCTGTAGCCAAAGAAGAGTCGATGCAGGAGGAAAAGCCTATTGCGAGGAAAACTAGAGCTGGATCTGTAGTCAAGGAAGAAACGAAGCAGGAGGAAAAGCCTACCACGAGGAAGACTAGAGCTGGATCTGTTGCTAAAGAGGAAGAGACCAAAACTGTACCTAGAAAAACGCGAGCCTCGTCGCTGGCGAAGGAGACAAGCATGACTGATGATAAATTGGTAAATAAGTCCACGACGAGTACCTTAGCTGAGGATACAACTAACGCAGATCACGATGAGACAATCAGCAAAAGGTTAACGAGGAAACGCGGAAATTCAGTACCCAAGGAAGTGCCTGGACTGGGTAAGTTTCTCTATTACAATAATTTTTGAATAACTTATTGCTTTTACTGAACTATAACCAGTGATAGCTTTAAGTCAAAAATAATGTTATCAATAGCAAGTTTTCTTTGTCCATCTTCTTAAAATATAATT
Source organism: Megastigmus dorsalis (assembly GCA_900490025.1). NCBI lineage: Eukaryota > Metazoa > Arthropoda > Insecta > Hymenoptera > Megastigmidae > Megastigmus > Megastigmus dorsalis. The sequence continues at coordinate 273,861 of UELU01145364.1, read as the reverse complement.
TTTTTCAGACGCAAGTAGGCTAACGTTACGGAACAGACGCTCAACCAGTCTACTCAAGGAGGTAATTCTCGAGGAAAGTATTTCCCAAGTAGAATCTCCAGTAAATACCAAACGTAGCAAACTTCCACGAGCAGTTGAAGAAGCTGCTGCATCGAGTCCAGCAGCCAACACTCGCAGTCGCCGATCCTCCATTCAATCAATACCCGAAGAAATTCATGAGGTTATCAGCGTACCTCAGAATATTAGGAGTAGTGTTGCGAAAAAGTCAAGCGAGTCGAAGGATGAGGGCAGATCGCGCAGGGCAGCGAGCGTCGATTCTAGTATCGCCGTACCAGCAGGTAAACGCATGACACGTAGTGTCTTGGCCAAGACTGCAGGGATCGAAGTCATACCTGAAGAGACGCCGGTAACAGCAAAGTCACTAAGGAAACCGCCAGTGAGAAGAAAACGTGCAACATCGGTACCTGTTGACACGATCGAAGAGGTTGAAAAAGAAAAAGCTAAGCTTGGCGGTAAACCGAAAAGGGATAGAAAAACTAGTGAAAGCAAAGATTTTCTGTTCTCGGCACCGGAGGAAGCTGGAGAAGTTCCAACGGATTCTGAAGGTTGGTACGTTCTTAGATTTAACGAAGGGAGTTTATAATTTTTGGTCTTTGTACTTTAATTTAAAATTTAAAAATAATAAATTTGAAATGATTTATAACACAAATAAAATTATAGTTACTATTTGTAAATAATTTAGTTTATGAAATAAGAAAACAAAATCAATGCTTAAAATTTTTAACAGAATTTTTTATCAGTTATAAAGTGCGAGAATTCTACTTGAACCTATTCTTTCATAAAAATTGATTCATTTTTTACTTTTTTTCAGAGGAATGTGGAACACCAACTTACAAATTCTCAGAACCAGCCGGTCTACAGAAGTAAGTTCCTTTTTGAGATGAGAGGGAAATGCTCTCCGGATAGATCAAAATCATGCCATAAAACATTGCCATGTGCGTTAAAAAACATATGTGTAAATCGTTATAGATTTATTTCGCCAATTTGCATCGACGACGAGGAGACTTCCGACCTGACAGACTTGTTGAGGCGCGATAAAACAAACAGTGAACGAACCTCAGTGAGAATCCAACGACGCCCGCGAACCTGCTTCGTACTGCCCAAAAACACAAAAGACAAAGCTAATTGATCACAATAAAAGCGAATCATATTTGAACTGCTGTGAAAATTTTATTATTTTTCATTATATTTTTTTGATTCTTGAAATTTTTTTGAATAAGAAAAAAAAACACATTTTCAAAAAGTGTATAATACTGTTGTAAATAATTTATTGATACATCATATGTTAGTTCAATAAAGAAGGTATAAGTCTAGTAATTTCTAAATGTCTCCAAAATCCCCTTTTGTATAATAGACCATATGAATAAATCGATGTTAATAATTATACTCAATTAAACAGTGTGAAGAATATCATTTCGCAAAATGTAATGTACGTAATTCTTTATTGCTCGCAACATATCTTCATATTCGCACAATGCAAAGATACTGATAATACTAATACTTTTTTTTACTTTTTTTGGACCCCGCACTGGTATATAAAAAAGTGCTTGTCATTCGAACACCTGCTCTCTTTCTCAATATTAGAATTCAATAAAAAGTAATCTCCGCAAGATCTCAGATCTTTGGCAACAATTGGTTCGCATAAAATGTCGGAGTCACTAAAAATAAGCGATAAAATTCCGCTAAAAATATACAATTTGCATTGACATCATACATAATCTTGTGTAATTTATATATATGATTATATACAATATAATGTTTTTTTATGGAAAACTACCGTCATTGGGTGCATACATAATTTATAACTCAAATAAATTTCCGATAAAATTTATTTTTTAATCTACTGGAAATAGAGAGGCAAGACTTTTAATAAATCTTATTAAATTAATAAATGTCATTTTTCGATTTTCGTTTTACATGACACTCGAGGCACACGTGTGAAATTTGATGCCCCTTGCAAAAAGGCACAGCAGAGTTTTCATTAGCAAACATTTTCAATGATGAAAAAGGCCTCACACGCGTTGGCATGTTAACCATAGTGGAAATATTTTTGTAATATATATATATATATCTATAAAAATTGCATGGTATAAAAAATTTATATAAAAATTTCCATACTTACTATAAAGTTTTAAACAGTTTCTTAATATACTTAAAATACTTCATTATCATTTTTATAAAATTTATAGAAGCAATTTTCGTAAATTCATGGATTATATCATTTTTTTTAGAAAAAATCTTGGCATATTAGGCAGTTACATGATTTCGCTTATATTACAATTTGACATTATTATTTCGTCTTCTACAACATTAGCGTTTTTCTATTTTGATTACGTAGATAACTCAATAAACTATAGTGATTTTAAAAAAATATATGTTACAGTCCTACAAAGTATATTGCATAATCTTGCGATAAAAATAATTATGAATTCTAATATAAACTAGCAATAAGTGTCTACAAATAAAATATAAGGTATTAAATTTTTCTACTTTCAAAAATAATTTTCGTTGTATAATGTACAAAATTTAAAATTTACTGAAAAAAATCAGTCCCTTGTTAACAACAACGAATCTTAGTTTAATTGAATTGACAAAAATATTTCCACCAACGAACGCATAATTCATAAATTTATACAATTTATTTTAATGTTTTCTCGTCTCTTGCTTTGATTATGGTTCACTGCTGCCTGCAGCTATCTTTAACGCGACGTTTGTGTTTCTCTTCCTGATTCTGTGAAGGCGAATGTTGTGATCCTATAAAACAATAAAGCCAATATAAAAATAAATAAAAAGTATAAAAAAGAATAAAAAAAACTTTAATTACCCATTAATACGTTTATTATTTAAATTTATAATTTTTTCATTATTCCCATTATTAGTATTGAGTATCTTAAAATTAATTTGTAAGTATTGTAGGCTGTTTTACTCAAGCGTGAAACCATTAATTATTTCACAATACATTTCACAATAAGGACTAAAATGATTTTTACCGGTGTGGCTGCGCCGCGTACCCGGCACAGGCATGTAGCACGACGCCGTATCCTCGGTAATGAGATCAGCGGACTGTGCTGTCAATGTGGTCGGTGGCGTCGGTAATGCGTACGTTGGGCTAGTGCTGGAACCACTACTGGAAGATGACACGTATGTATTGCCGTTGTAAGTAGGGTCGATCATCGCGGCGACATTGCGTGGCGGAGGTTCCGTTCTATCTTGTTCGTCGCCGCTTTCTGGATAGCTACGAATCTCTTCTGGATCCGAAGACTCTCGGCTATGTCGTATCTGTCTTGGTGGTTTTGCTATTTGAAAATGGAAGAATTGTTAAGCTTTGAACGATCATATGGTAGCTTGGGGGGTTCAATAAGTATAATAATCGTATGCAGTTAACAATATTTATTTATTTTAATATTGTTAAAAATTTTACTCATATTTATAAATAGGAGGAGTAACAACACCGACGTAAGTAATAAAAAAATATTTGCATTTCAATTATGAAAGTAGATGTATATAGGTATATGTCATCAGTTATGCAGAATTAGTCAGTGATAATTTTCTGCAAGGTAGCTCGATTATGACTTTCATCCTAATATTTTATACAAAAGTAACTTACGTAAACTCGACTTTAAATCCAGTTTATCGGGTCTCTGTGGCCTTTCCAAACTGCCGCTGGCCGATAGTTGTTCCTCTTCGAGCTGCTGTTGTAGCTGGCGTTCCAACTTCTTCTGTCTGGCTCTTTCTCGCGCTCGCTTCGCTTTGGCTCGCTCTTTTTCTTGCAACATTCGCGCCAGCTCTGCGTCTTGCGCTTCCATGGCAATTTTGTGATCTAGGAGCAACTGTTCATCCACCACTGCACCATCCTGTGTGTCTGTTCCCACTTCCTCTTCCTCTTGCAGTTTCTTTGCTAGTTCCTATATAAAACCATACAATAGTTTAAGAGTATTATTTTGAACAGAGATTGTTCTTCGTATTTTTTTTTAGTATGATCTTATGTTAAACAATTGGTACTGAGTTGTTTTGATAACTGCTTTTGTTTTAATTTAGTTAGAAAAATTTTTTAATTAAGATATTTTATAGAATTGTTATAGATGATTAACAGTATGAATTATCTAATGAATAGAATTAGAAACAAACATTATAATATACTAAACAATTATTTTCATCTTCAGAATTATTACAATATTTTAAAAATAATTAAATTTACTAAATTGTTTAACATTTGGAATTAAACTAAATTTAAAAAGAAATAGTGTGAGCAGTTGATACCTGATCTTTTTCTTCTTGGATACGTCGTTGTATTTCTCTTTCAGCTTCTAATCTTGCTGCCTCATCATCCAGTCGAAGCTGCAATCTCATTTGCTCTCTTAATTCTCTTTCTTTCATTCGTTCTTCTCTTTCAAGTGAAAGTGCAATTTGTCTTGCTATTAATGCATCTCTCTCTTCTCTACAAAAAAAATAATTAGTTATTCACTTTTCTTGTGAATAAAGATCTCAAATTCTACATGACATGTGAATTAAAATAATACTTACTGTTCCTGCATATATGATTGATATCTTAACTTCTCTATTTCTTGTTCCACTCTGGCTTTGGGAAGATCTTCTCTCACCTGTGCATTTCGAACTTTATTGTGTGTGTAATGTTCTTTAACTGGAAAGAAAAACAAAGATCATTATGCACTTATTGTAATATTTATATACTCCATTTATTTAAGGAACAATGGTGTTTTAATCATAAAGAAAATTAAAGTACATACTCTCTTCATCTTGAAGACGATAAGCCAGTGCTCCATCCTCGTGCACCAACCACTCCCTGCACACTGTACATACAATAATGAATCATTACTTAAGGGCATTATTCATGTAATTAACAAAACAAAACTAAGTAATATAATGTAATAAAAGAACAATGGAGATATCTCATAGGAAAAAAAAATGTATGAACAAATCAATGATTTTAAGTTCAATTACTTTTCAATTACTGTTATATATAATTCAAAACTTATTATTTATAATTAAATTTTCTTGAAAAATTTTTTTCAGTTGAAAATCAGATATAAATATTGCTGCTTTGTCTTATGTTATTTTTTAAGCCACATAAATTTAATATTTAGATTAAATTATTGAAAAATAAGCATTCATTATGTTACAGCTGGTTCTTTATAAATCTGTATGAACACATTTTTTTGAAGGACACTGAACTTTTATAATGAGAATTCTTACGTATGACTCATCAGCAGAAGAAGTCTTGATACTTTTTTTTTAAATTGTAAATTCAAGGAGGTAATTCATTATATCTGATATTACATAATACATATTTGACATATTTCATGTTAAGAACTATTAATGATGGAACTTGAGTAATTTAATAAATAATAACAAAATAAAACATAATTATTGCCCCAGAACATCATATAAGAATATTTTTAAAGTATCAAATATTTAAATTCAAAATCATTAAAATGTTATTATTATAACTATTGATTATTACAATAAAACGATTGGCAATGATGTTATTATTTGCAACAAACAGAAAAGAAAACAATTGACAATGGATCATCTAAATTCAATTATTATTCAATAACTCATATCATGCAAAGTACATATGGATCATCAAATTTTCATATAAGTAGTCCAAAAAATTGAATTCGCCAACGAAAACACTTGTTTACATATCAACAATACAAACTAATCAGCTACATTCCACAGCAATCAGTAAGAATTCTCGCGGCAAGCATGTAAGCCCAGTATATTCCCTGGCGTTGCTCCGTTATTGATCAAACACGTTGAATAATACGAAACGCGAACTTTCTAACCCAAAGCCAATTATAAAGACTCTCGAAATTAATAAAAGAGTGATATCAAGGTGAAGGAAGCCTTACGCGTGGGAGAGAGGAGAGATAATGACCCCGACATAGCTCTCTTTCTCTCACACACACACCACACATCCAATCCAAATGTCACACATTCTTCTGCCACACAAATTCCAAACAAAGAGGTACACGGATATACGCTTAATTATACAGGCTAAATAATATTATCCTGTCGCGCTTACTGCACGCACCTTCGTTAACTCGTCCAGCTTTGGGCATCGTATCCACAGACTTGGCCATATTCCTCTTCTAGAATCCCTTTAATGCCCAGCAAAAACACAACAACGCGCGTACACACATACGGACGCGCGCGTTCTCACACCTACGCCAAAGGACGTTTTTAAAAAACACAGAAGGACACGGAGAGGCAGGAGCACGCAGTATAGCGTGCAGTGCCGGCTGCTGCAGCTGTCCGATAGCACTCTCTGCGCTTTCTCTCCCTGCACTCTTATCCCTCCAGAATCGATAGTCTGGATTTATCCTGGAATAGGAATGCTGCAGTCTCGCTCATCGTTTACACTCCCGTGATTATGTTGTTCCGCTCGTTTTCGGCACGCGCAGGAGATCTTATTGTTTCCCTCGCGACGAGTGTGCGTTACAGTTCGCACCTGTGCGTCGCAGTTTGGTACCGCGTGCGCGCGCGACTGCTACGGGTACTGGCAGTAGTGGCAGTTTGCGTGAGCGAGGAGAGCCGCAGGCTGCAGCAGCGCACAGCAGCCCCGCGCCGCGCGCTCTCTGCTGTCGCTCCTTGCCACCATCTTGAAATGCCAAAGTTGCGAGTGTGGTGGTGCGGGACTGCGGGACTCGCTTATAACTTATAAGCATGCCGTATGCCGTATGCGTGTGTTGTATACGATATATGTTGTGTACCTGTGTGTACATACATATATGTGTAGCGTGGAAAGCGCGTTATGCGGGCCGTGGCGTATAGTGCCCGGAGTTCTCGCATGCTCCGCAAGTCCGCACAGCACAACACGCGTATAATACGGTACGTGGATGTATTGTAAAAAGAGGGAGCACTTCCTTTCTATCCCCCTCTCGCTCCCGCTCTTTTCCCCTACTACTTTATATATGTATATACATATACGCGCTCTTTGCAGGACTTTTATATTGTACACTTCCCTCTCTGTCTCTTTTTCTCCATAAAGCTGCTCTTACACTTTGTTTTCGTTAAATGATCCAGATTCACGGCGCTCAGAGCTATCATGGATTTACTTTGTTAAAGCCACGGAAAAGATATCATGTGTTCTTTCAAGTAAGTTTACGCTCATAAATTTTGAACGATTTATGTTCTTTGTTATTATTGACTAATTATAGATCTGATATATTATTACCGATGCTGCTTTTTGAAAACGTTTGCGTGCTTTACGTAAGTTATGTTGAATAAGAGATTACGTAAATATTAATATTATTCTTGTCCCTAAAAGATTTTTTTTATTATCGGGAAAGTTTATGGGAACTTTGTTGATAAATAAAAAACAATAGTCTACTCATTTTTGTAAATAAAACTCAAATTCCAATGCAATACTATGTAATGGTATCGAAAGGCGCAATGTGAGTTAATGCTTATCTTAGGCTTGTCCTAGGTACATTATACATTTTTATACGTGTATTATTATTTCATGTGATAACAAATTTTACATCAGATACATTTCATAAAATTTTTTTGAGAAAATTAATTTTTTTAAACTCAATTTAAAATAAAAACTATCTTGTGTTAATATATTGTTGTATCTGTTGCTTCGAAAATAATATCAAATAAAATTTCTTTACACGCGTATGCCTAACTCACTGTTATAACGAGTATATGTATATCTACAGAGAAAACGGATTCTCACGCTAATTAGACTGAAAATTATAACCGTTATTGAGTTGCGCAATTTTCACTATTGTCATTTCTGAATGAACTTTTACAAGATTTTTTTTTGCGAAACAAATCCATGCGCCTGTAAACTAAAGCGTAATTAGAACTTTTTACACGCAGTATACCTAATGCATGATTAAAAATCAATTAAGCCCCTGACAAGGGGCACACGTGTAAAAACAGCATTACTTTCGCTTTCTCCCACTTCTCGGACATTCTCATTCAAGTGATTTTCACACGCGCGCACTAACGAACGCACACATAACAAGCTCGAGCTGCACACGCGTTTTCCTCTCTCTGCTACTCTCTTTCGAGCCCTCCCCACTATGGGATATAGCTACGACACAACAGGTATGTACGCGCAGAATTTAAAAAATTCCAGCTCGTTGGACCTATCCGTTGCTCCTTTTTTTATCCCGGCATCAAAGAGCTTCTTCTTCTTGGCTATTATCTCTTTTGTACTTGTACACCTATAATAGCTGGAGTGTTTTTGTATGCCTGTACAATATCTTGCTCCGAGAGCACGATCATACGCGTGCGCGTGTGCAATCTGCGTTTTTATAGGGCATCGTAAATATAATAGTTAATTTGTTATAAACTCTTTCGTTGTCTTCTACATTTTATAGATTAGAAATAACTATTGAGTAATTGATTGAGCCACTGTAGATTCATTGTTTACAATATGATTTTTATACGTTTTAATACTCTTTGAAGCTAGTTCTGTTGCTTCATTGTTTATAAAAGGAATTTTGTTATTACATTTTGTTTATAAATAAATCTGTAACTGCACATTCTGTTTCAAAAAATGATTGTTTAAATTTTAAATTATTATATAGTTTTTGTCACCATTTTTTATAAATTTAAACTATTTGCAAGAATCTTTGTGTAAGTAAGTATAAGCATTTAAAAAAAATTCTGAGTACGACGTTATTTATGTATGACATGTGACATAAAAAGGAAGAAAACGTTTTTCAAAGTGGCGAGCAGATTACCATACAATAGAACTGCTTTTATAGACTTATTTTAATCGTTTGTTTAAATAGTATAGCGTTATAAATTTTAAAATGACTTAGCCATACTCGAAGCAAACATTTGTCCATAAAGAGTTTAGTGTTCTTTCATTTAATGAAATATATGTATAAGTGATTAAAAATATATTTTTACTCCAATAGTTAAATTATTGGTAGTTTTCTTATTTTCAATGTGAAATACAGATTTCAAACCAACGAAACTTGTCTATTAATAATATTAAAGAATTTGTTTAAGTAGCAAACTTACAAATTTAAAGAAAGATTTTAAAATTTTGTGTTCGATAATAATTTGCGCCAATACTGAGATCAGCATAAATTACTCTTTGTATAACTGATGACATAGATAAAAAGTAAAAGTGTATGCTTAAACCGAACAGAAAACTGAATAACTCTGATTTCTACAAACTTTTTTTTATATCTCGGAAGAGGGTCAACGAAATTACTGCACCTGTCGTCAAGTATAATAATCCTCAAGATACGACCAAACATCTGGTACAACTGTCAATTTTGACGTGATGCTGTACAATCCACAATTGCGAGATGTCGAGAAAGTAGGTTTTCCTTTTTCACGCTTCATTCGCGCCCATCGCCGGCGGAATTCGTAATTTTCTCGCTCATTACATTTACATCAAAGTTCGGCTCGTTCGCTATATATACACTGTGTATATAGCTATGATCAATGAAAGTCAAGCAATCATGGTAATCAGGGTAAGCGCAGTTTTTGCGCTCGCACTGTAAACTTTCGACGGTGTATACACCGTGCTGAGTTCGTTCGCAGCTGCCACGCTTCGCTTGATTTTGTATTTGTGTCGCTGTTGGGATATAAAGTTATATATATGTATTGTCGGCTGATTTTTCGCTACCTTGTCTCTGCATGTGTATGCGTGTGTATAAGTGTACGGGTATATGATTTTCGTTTTTATGCGTGGAAAAGCGCCGGGTTTTCTAGCAACTTTCACAGATCGAAATATTATTTCGCTGCGCACGAGAGAAATTTTTAGTCGAACACATTTGATCTACGGTATAAAATGTTCAGTGCAAATAATTGAGTGCAATATATATACTATCGCGAGTGTATTAATAATTTTGTTCATAGAAGAAACTTGAACATGTTTTAATCGTATATTTCTATTGAACATATTCCTTATCATTTTTAAATATTTATTATTAAATTATATTTATGTGCATGAATTTTTTCAGAGTATCTGTTGGCCGAATCAGTTTTTATATAAAATATAATAGACCAAAGAGTCGACAATTATACTTATGCTCCAATAGTGAATAATTTTCACGAAAAGGTTTTGTAATGAAAATAAACGATTCAATAAAATAAAGAAAGTACACAATTTTTGGTATACATTTTAATGTGGCCCTGCACGTACAAATGTACATACATTGCTTAACAATAATGCATTAAACTGCATCTTAATTCTTTTGACTTTTTAATTGGACGTAGATAAATAATTTATTATTATTTATATATTTATTTAAATAATATTAAAATACTTTGTAAAAAGTGTTACTTCTCACGATAAAAGATTTTTCTAATCTTTAGCAAATCGGTAATTTTATTCTAAAATCGACTGTTTTTTAACCAGAAAAATGAGATCAATATAAGTATACCTATACATATTAATAACATAGAAGAGGTTTAATAAGACTTATTTTTTTAAAATACTGAATATAATTAACTACGAAAATGACCAACAAATGTTTTTTTACGATAACAAAATTAACTTCTATAACTTATTTGGTATAATTGTTCAATAATTAGTTAATCCTTAGTGATAATAATCGATTTACGCATTTTTCAGATTGATAATAAATAGCTGATATAAACTTGTAACTGCAATGTATATATTTTTTATCTGCACACATGACGCAGAACTAAAATTTTTAGGACGTTTTTTAAGAAATGTTTTCTTATAATCACCGTTTATCATAGTAGAATATTTAGCCCTTTTTCTTGTATTTTTAAGATAATTGAACAATTTTCAGAGATGACGATTATAGGCTACTTTAAATGTAGGAACAAGAAGCATGAAATATATGCTTCGATACATTTTTCTCGAAAAATCGTAAAAATTACGAATATTTCCTATTCTTTTATGACCCATTTTCACTTTTTACATTTTGTAAAAAAGTATTACGTAAGTACGATTATAAAATTGAATCGTTTACAAAAATTATAGGAAAATTTATCAATATCTCACAATTTTAATTGAAGTCGCGTAATTTCTATAAGAAAAAAGTAATCTGAATTAAAATCGGTATGAAATGATTAAATTTCAAATTGTAATTTTCTAATTTAGTCTTAAATTCTACAAAGTTGGAAATTTTCATTTACGGAACAAGTTGACTGTTCTATTGCTACGCTTATCCGGTAATACGATAAGCAGTGTTGTATAAGCGTTACCTATTATTAGGAATTACAGCACAGCGCTTAAGAAAACGCGTTTATCCTCATGCAATTTATTCAAAGCTCAAAATCATTAAAACTGAAGTTTACTCATAATATTGAATAAAAAAAGTGAAGCTTATTTTATCTTATGAATTTAATAACAAAATTTTTTTGTAAACAAGAGGAACGAAACCTTGAAAAACTTAAAAGTTCACCAGAGATCACCTCGAAATACGAACTTGATTACAATACACAAGTCTTGGCCAAACTGCTAACATCAACATCACAGAAATGCCATTCAAGTACGTGACCTTGTACGCGTCTCAATCCACCTCGTCTTCGCTCTTGGACAGCCGTTGCTGCAGTTCCTTAAAATCCTCCTCGTCGATCGCCTGCGTAAAGAGAATATTAGCCATGATGTTGACATCGATGGCACTCATGTCGATGAGACCGGCGAGTTTGGCCGCCAAACTGCCGACGATCCGTCGCTTCAGATTGTAAAAGAAGTTGGAGCAAACGACCACAGCCGCGCCTACGAAGGCGGAATTAGCTTCGAGGCTCATAAAGTCCCGGCAATCGGGTTCGCACTTGTGGTAACTGCGTCCCCGGGCCATTAGGTGAAGCTGCTGGAAAATTGCGTCGTGTCGCAGGTAAGCTACGTCGAGGAGGTGGAAGCAGGTGTCGCGTATCTGCTGTGTCGATGCGAGGCCACTGTACGCCAGGAAGATTTCGACCACGTGGACGGGAAGTGAAAGAGGAAGTCGGAAATCGAGGCTCTTGAGGATGCGCAGCTCGCACGAGGATATATCCGATTTGCTGTACTCGCTGTCCGGGTCGATGGACTGTAGCAGGTCTTGGATCTACGGATAATTTGGTTTTGATCATTCAATTTTTTTTAACCATTTACAAATTAGACATACAATTATTAGAAAATCGCTAAAAGTATAAGGTTCGAATATGGTTATTTAAAAGTAATTTGATGAGTTTGTGATTCTATTCAAAATATTATTATACTTAAGTATTACAGGAAAATGTTTTGTACTATTTATTTTAAATAATTTTCTCTATAATGATTTCGTAAAGTAAGAAGACACTCGATCAATCCTTTTAAGATTTTTACTGTTTTTTTATAAACATATGTTATATTTTTGTATTTTTTCAAAATATGCTCAGGACTTTCGAGCATTTACAGACTGAAAAAGCACCTCTTAGTACTTATAAATTTGTCCCTTTCGTTGGGTAAAAAATTTTGTAAATCAATCGCAATCCTCGACTATTTCAAAAACTATAAATATTACAAAATCATCATTTCTTTTATTCCCACTGGTAACTATTTGATTCTTTTAACAAAACGCGTAAAAGTGATAAAAGAAAAGCTGCAGCGTACGTCTGAGCGATTTATCGACATTTCGCCTTCTCACCTGCGAAATGCCAAGACCAGTCCTCCAAAGGTCCATCTTGCTCGCGATCTGCAAGCAGGAGGCGAGCACGAGTTTCATCTGTCCAGACATCGTTTTGCGCACCTGTCGTATCGCGTTCTCGGTTAGTTTCGTGCTTGAAACCAGCTCCCAGAAGAGACGGGCCATGTATCTATCGAGTAGATGTACCCCTAAATACTTGGCGTGCGGATCGATCTTGAAGCGGTCGCTTATCGCAAATATCGCACTTATCATCTCCACCTGTACTCCTTAATAGTATTATAATTTTGTTAATTCTCTTTCATTTTTGCAAAAATATTGTGTGTATTTTTATTTATGTGTGTATGGGTATTTGTACACATGTATTTGTATCATAATAAGAATTACAATAGTTCGATATTGTAATGTAGGTATATATCTATACCATGGCAATCTTTACCTCTGGTACATGTAAGTATATGTGTATACGTATGTATACAATATAGCAAGTTTAAACATCTACATGACGTATAGAATAAATATTTTTTTTAATAAAAAAATATCTATAACCCAATTATTTTTATCAAACCATTTATTGCATATCAAAAAGAATATTTTTAATTTTATGCATAGATCTGTAATTAAAGTTATTCTTATTTAAAACTCTAAATTTAAAATATTACTAACAATTATTTGAGATATTTTCAAGGTTATGATTCTTTCTTGTCACATAATTAAACAAGTGCAATAAAATTGCTGATTGCATCTTGATGAGTGTCATAATACAATACAAAATTTAAGAAACAACTTCATAAATTTTTAATTTATTTAACATAAATGACATTTAATTTTGTCATTTATATAATACGCATAATTGATAAATATTATTTCTAATTTTACATAATACCTGCGGTACTTAATAATTCGCAAAAAACTGTTTTAAAAATTCACCAGAATAAGGGATGTAAAACTCTTTGCCTTCTAAAATCACTAGTTGTTCAGCGTCACTGCTTTCGCGGATGTATGCTAACCAGTCTTGTAAATAAGGTCCTGTTAAAATGTCACGATTAATGAATGAAAATCATATCTAATTTTGAAAATGAAAAATCCGGAAGCTCGTCTTACCTATGTATGAAAGGTCCAAATCTATCGCCATTCTCCTATGTCCTGTATTATGAAAATAATAATCTAATTAATGCTGCTTATTTTCACTGTAGTACAGTCCAATGTGGTGTACGGTGACAATAAGCTTAATTCGACATATAGTCTATTTATATATACATATACTAGTAAATATATGATATTTATGATTGTAGACTGCAAGGTTCTTTGAAAAACCGCGCAAGCGCAGTTAATTCGTATAGGTATAGTTGGTTGCGTCGATTCACGCAAGCTAGATCACCGGTTCGGCGTTCGCGAAATTTTTTCCCGTATGAAGTCACGTGTAAACTGTGAGTCGGTGCGAGTATAACTATATATAGTATATATGTTAACGTACAAGCGGAATACACTGCACCAACGCTGATATCTCCAATTTCTTGTTATGCTCCTGTAACGAGAAGTACAATAATTACGTGGCAATTTTCACGAAGTGCTATTATATCTTTTTCAATATTAAAGAACTAATTAAATTGCTAAAGGTTTTTCGGAGCTGTGAAGTTAAGACGAGTGATGTGATACTTAACCTCCAAAAAACTTAAAAAGATAATACACTATGTTGTCAAAATTATTTTTGCGCTCGCTTGTACTTGTGCCATCGCGTACAAAAATTACTCCAGTCCAGGTATGAACTACATTTACGTAAAACTTTTTTAATAAAAATAGAGAATATACTTACAAAAAATCTTATATTCTTCTAATTATACTTTTTAAAATTATTATTAATGGAAAATGCTTTCGTGTTTCAGAGACGGAGTATATGCACAAGCTTAAGGTTATACGAACTTATAAGCAACAAGCCACCAAAGTCTGTACCACGTGAAACAAAAACAAGTCCAATCACATGGAAAACTATAACTGGTGCAGTTGTTATAGGTAGTGGACTCCTCGCTTACATGTATTACTTGAGAGAACAGAAGGATATACGACTTGCCAAAGAACGAAATCGTCAGATTGGCAAAACTGCCATAGGAGGGAAATTTGAGCTACTTAATCACGAAGGAAAATTAGTTAAATCTGATGATTTTCTTGGAAAATGGGTTATGATTTATTTTGGATTCACTCATTGTCCAGATATATGTCCAGATGAACTTGAAAAATTAGTAATTACTACCGACAAACTTGGTAAGAATATATTATTTTAAAATGTATATTAATTTTTTCTTTACATGATAATATTATATATATGATAATACTTTATAATTAGCAATATTTTGAGTGAGTAAATTATCAAACTGTTTATACTTTAAGACTTTTATAATTAATATAAACAAATGCATTAATTAAAAGTCAACAAATCTGTAAATATGTTTAGATAATTAATTATTTATGATAATTTTATATAGTTTAGAATATTTACGGCTAATTTCTTTTAAGTTTGATTATATTGAGTCTAAATCTTTTATTTCAATAGTTAATTATTGATTTTAAATAAAAGTGCAATAAATAATATTAAATCAGTAAATAGTTTGGAACCAAAACGTATTTTATTACATTATATTTATTATTTTTATTATCTATTCCAGGAAAGGAGCATAAAATAGATGTCCAACCAATATTTATATCTGTTGATCCAGTAAGAGACACTCCTGCGGTTGTAGGAAAATATGTAAAAGAATTTTCCGACAAAATAATTGGATTAACTGGCTCAGTTGATCAAGTTGCACAAGTTTGTAAAGCTTACAGAATTTATTTTAGTCATGGACCTACTGGAGAAGATGATGACTATATCGTTAGTATCTGGTATTATTTCTATAAAAAATTTTTAAATGAAAAAATTTATTTATATAAAAAACATATTTTTCAGGTTGACCATTCAATTATAATATATTTAATTAATCCTGAAGGTGGTTTTGTTGACTATTATGGTCAGACACACGATGCTGATAAAATAATATCAAGCGTCATACTCCACAAATTTAAATTTGATAAACTTCAACGTGAGGATTGGCTGCCTTCAATTAGTCTCAAAGGCCTTACACAGTCATCTTAATTAATAACTAATATTTTGTATATTTATTGTAAGTAATTTGAATGCTTTATCTAATCATATAATGATTTTGTAAATATAACTAATTGATATTAAGCTTGTAAATTTTTTTAATTAGTTATAAAAATATGTTCTACTTAAATTTTGATTAAGACTAATTAGTTTGATGAGGAGGAAAATTTCTCGAAAACCCTCGAAACGTTGCAATCTTTACCTATTCAATAAATTGCACATTCGGTTCCCTAACAATCGCTCATATTAATTTATTCTCCTTATTAATTAAGAATAATGTTTAATTATTATACATATTAACTTCAGTAAATTTTATAAAAATAGTATGAACTATTTTCATGATGCAATTTTGTAAGTCTTGGGATGTAAACTACCAATTCCTGTATCAGCTCTAAAGGTTTTTATGAATAAACTAAAGCAACTTAAATTACTAAAGAAGGATTTATTAAAAATATAAATAGTTGCTTATTTGTCTCTTAGACATGTAAATTTCTTTTATTTGATGATATTAAACATACACTCTTTAAACGTTTATGTTGCTTACAATTTGATTTTTTCACAATCGATACATAGAGAGCTTGTAAAATAAAATGCCTTTTGCATTTTCTAACTTGTACCAAGTTAAATAAAATTGGTCTTATAGTCACACATGAAGTCTTCAATGAACAGCTCTCTTTATTATGTATAAATAAATAAACCGAATCATTAGAAACATATTTTATTATTATTTAGTGTAAAAATCTTCTCGAAAACATCTGATTTTTTTAAATTCATATGAAGATAATCTTGAAATTTCTGTGAATATTTGTAAAGATATTAAATAAAAATACATGCACACTTAAACAGTAATATTTCATGACTTAAATAGTTTTCTATTTATCATTATTTTAAGGGGATGCGCTATGTTCGGGAAGATTCCTACCTTACCGGTTTTTGTATTTAACGACATATATAAAGATAGAGACTAATTTTTGGAAAAAAACTCCGTCAATATCTCGGTAATGATGTAAACATTATGTAGTTCCAGTTTCATGAAACTTCAGCCACAATTCATGAAGATTTTTTTCGTCGAAAATTTAGTTCGTAATTCATATCGATTTTTATTTCCGAAATTTTTAAAGACAAAATTTTGGTGAATTATTGATAGACTGACAAAATTGGAATCACATAATGTTTACATCATTATCGCAGCGCTGACCAAGTTTTTACAAAAAAATCATCTCTATCTTTATGTATTTCGGTAAATTTAAAATTCGGTAAGGTAATAATTTTTCCGACTTTAGCACATGTACTCAATAAATTGACCTTCACAATTCGTATTGACAGAAATGCAATGAGTATAACTTAATTGTTTTCAAGAAAAGTTCATTTAATCATATCGGTCGTGAATAAATCGTACAATTAAAATAACTTCTGAAATGAACTTGCTAACTTTCAGAATCCACTTCTTATTAGCAGTATCAAACTATTCTTCTAGGCTTAAGAGTGTGACATACCGTTGATAAATATAAACAAGCTTAATTTCTTCGAATTAATAAAAATGTATACTACACGTTCGCAAGTGCGACTGTAAGACCAAATCGTAAAATTATCTGCAACTTATATTGTAATTAATGCAATTGATGGCTTTTTATAATATAAACTATTATTGGCACCTGCAAATGATATTCTACTTCTTATTAATAAGGTACATTAGAGTATAAAATATTGTTTTTTTTACATTTTATTTTATAAAAGTATCTATAGTCATAGCAAATAACGCATATTTTAAAGATTTTTATCGTATTTCGCATACAGTGTAAATGAGACCACAGTGCAAGTACGACATATTCCACCTTATATATAGGTATGTAAAAAGATAAAGTTTTAATTTATTACAGACTCCTTTGGATCAAATAAGCAGTACATAGTAGGCATTTGTTACATAATATGACCACTTATATGATTTTATTTAATGTGATAAATTAACGGTTATAGAAAATATCCTATTTTTCTTTTGAGAAAAAATATGTAGATTATAAGTGGTAGTCATTCCAAGCTTTTTATTTACCAGATATGAACAACCTCACGAATTTAGTTTTGAAAGAAATTCAACAAGTTTTTAATTAAATTTAACATTCTTATGTACACATGAAGCATTGCATTGAAAGTTAGTGTTTCGTTGATAGTAAGGAAATAATTTTATCGAAAAAATGATTGTCTGTACAGAGGCCAACAATAGTTAAATTGACTCTTAGTACACATTCGACAGAAAAAATTATACAATTTATCGATAAAGTTAGCTCGTTTTTATGCAATTAAAGTACATAAGGCGACGAAAAAAGTACTGTTTTACCGATCAAAATTAATTACATGCATAATTCAGTACGTATTGGTATAAAAACTGTGTACCTATTATGTTTTCCAAATTCTGAAAAACTAATATATGTTATCTACTTGCCATATTGTACAAATCAGTATTATGCAGACAGTAGTGCTAAATTTTGCATACGGAGATCGGGAAATGTCATATACCGACATTGTAAAATCTACATTTGTTGTAAATCTAAATTTGCAGGTATAATGTAAATTAAACTGGAGGCACTATCTGATTTTAAAAGAATGTGTCTTCAGATCTGGAAATTACTCAAAAAATCACTGAATAATGATGATTCACAATACCGGCATCTATATATTTCAAATAGGACTCTTAAAAAAAGTTTTATAATGAAAAAAAATAAATTTTATTTTTACATTCCATATACAGGCAAGTCTACATGAATAGAAGGTATAAAATTTAGAGTTCAGTTATAAAATCTTTATAGTTTTACCTTTATTCCAAAAATCGGATATTAATCGACTTCTATTTTCTTCTATAATTTTAAATAAGTAATCTCATTAGATTCCAATGTAAAAAATTCTGGAATCTTTGGAGTGATTAGTAAAATAAATAATTCTTTTTTTGTAAAAATCTATGTTAACGGTAAAACAGGTACTCGCGACTCTTGCAAATTCCTTTATGTGCACGTATAAATCTTATCTTACTGGACACTAGTGAACTTTATATTATAACAAGTTCAACAGTTTAACGGCTGTAATTAAATTAAAATAAAAATTGGTGATTAGAATAATAATAAAAAATTATATTATTAATCAGATTGGAATTGAAATATTTAAAATGGCTCCGGACTTTTTTAAAATCCATAAGACAAAAAAGAAAAATAAGTATCAAAAGCTAAAACATTAAGCTTTTTAATGATATTTTTTGGAAGGGATCCACAGTCTATTCCAATATTTTCTATTTTTTGTATTTTAGGATGCCCGAATTGTTAACAAAACGTTAAAAAAATCTTTTGTAACTGAAAATTATCTATATTTATTGTAACTTTATGGATTATTAAAGTAAAAAATTTAATGTAGGACTCCTGAGGTACGATTTAGCGCGCCGGAGCCACAATATCAGCCAAAATCAAAACGGAGCTGAATTTTTAACATTATTAAAATGTTTCAGCATATAATACAATGTATCGTTGCAAACAAAAATTCGTTAACACTATACCATCCAAAAAAAAAGTTGATGTTACGATAAAGATATAGGAGCCGTTCACCGCCATCATATATAATAACGTCACATACAGGGTAAACGTGTCGCTAGTTCATACAAACACATACTCACACACGATGCAGAGCCTCTTTTTGGAAATGGTTTAGTACTCCATACCGTGCAAGAATTTTATATGCAATATAAACGATCCACGCGATGTCCATTATAATATATACATATATATATATATATATATAATATACATGTATGTATGTAATATGAATTCACACAGCCGCGCATTTACACTTTAACCGCTGAAGCTTGCGGTGCGCATATCGTAATTCGTATGAGGTAGAAACAAATGATGTCCTAGTCAATGAAACTATCTGGTAAAACCACGTATAGTTAGTTTAAATGGTTTCTTCATAATGTTGAGAATACAAAAGTCACCTGTTGGAAATTTATCGATGTCCTGCTTTACCGACTACAATAATTGTTTTTCGTTCCAAATGATATTTTTATGAAGAAAAGAAACACAAATTTCCTTACTATATCGTCCATTGTACAATAGTTATTTTAATGTAACTTCTAAAGTGACATATTGAGATGACTGTCGATAACTACATAAATCAGCACTCGGTCGGTAAAACAGCAGCGTCGATAAATCAACCTGTCCTAAATCCAATCTTTCCCTACGCTTTCCTTACGCACAGTATTTCAAAGCTCGCTACACTAGAATGGACAAAAGAAATCGAAAGTTCAGTCTCCGATCAACGTGGTTTTACCCGTCAGTTTGACATATCTCGATATTAGGAACAACCGGATGCGTAACGCGCTCTCTTCGTCTCTTTGGCTTTGTACCCGTCATCAGGTACTCCTGTGGGTATCGTCCATCAGTGTCTCGCGCTTCTCGTCCCCCCAGCTGCAGTCGCTGCCTCGGCGCAGTAACAGCAGCGAACGCCTTCATGGGTCGCCCTGCCGATGCAGATGATGCAGCTCGTAGGCGAGATGACAGCACTCGGAGTCGCTCCAGCCGTGATCCTCGCGCATCGTCATGCTACCCCGATTATCGCACTTGTCGTCCGTCGTGACTGGTGCACCTGTACCGCAGCCCTCCATCTCTGACATCTGTACACAGACATTGATTTACAGTCTTGAATTATGGGTACGGCGTAATAATTTAAGAGGCTGTGCGCATTGTTAGTCCGAGGTAGAGTTTAAGAGTTAGGGTGGTTATACTGGTATTTTGTTTAGTTTCGAGTTAGGTCGAAAGTCTTTAGAATTGTGAAAATTCTTTTGGTGTACGTTAAAAAACTTATGGCTATATTTTGAATTTGTTGATTTTCTAAGTATTTTTCCTAAGCTAATCTTGACGATTTTTCAAGTATAATACTTGTCTGGTTTAATCTTTGATAATTCGAGAAATACAAACATTTGCAATGCTGTAATCAGTTAAGAAAGAAGGTCAGTAGAGTAAAAGCCTAATTTGTATTACATGTATTATACTTAACGCATCGATTAGAGGAAATTATGTAAACAGGAAAAAAAAATTTGTCTATCATCGAATTATGCAAGAATAACTGTCGTGTTGATTCATAAATTGTTAGGTCTTCAAAGCAAGGCAATTTCTTAATATTGATCAGATAAATAATCAATTTGAAATCAATTATGCCTTGAACTTATATGACTCTGAAATTCATTAACAAGTATCTTACTGCACTCTCATAATTATATAATTAACGCTAATCGATGCCAATCATACACTGCTGATTAGTACTGACATTCAATATTATCTTTAAAGTATCACATTTTGCAGTCTGTTTATTTACAAATGTTTATTAGAATTTTAAGAAAATCATTTATCGTATCGTTTCAATTCTCATTGATTTTTTTAATAAGCATTGTCAAGCCAAAGCTATTCTTTTATGTAATGCTTATTCCAGATAAATATAAAATCAAGCATTAAAGAAACTTATATATGTATAGATTAAAATTGTATCGCCTTTTCAAACCTTACTTTCTTTTATACAAGCTTAAAAAGACACTCTTTTCGATCCTGCTTTACAAAATCCCACCACCAAAGTAGTCAGTAACCGAAACCCTTTCAGATACACCATTAGAACGATGAAACCGCCATTCAATGGGACTCGATACCACATGTAGATAAAATATACTAACGTTGGAGCAAAAGGAGAGTAAACTCTGGTCCATGTTCTTGCAGAGAGGCGAGGATGCGTGATTGGCCATGGCCTGCATCATCGCCGACGTCTGGTTGTTCGGTCCGGATGCCGGACTGCTGCCTGTCCCGGCGACCTCGAGGTAACCCCGGCTGCTCGCTAAACTGCCGCCCCGCGTGTTGATCCCAATATCTGGGAAGAAGCGCAAAATCGAGTGATGCCACGAGGATGCTTATGAGGCAGGATATCAATTTTCACGTATATTTTTTTTTCCATCCCTTCTACCTATTACTTTATGGAGCGAGCGAGTTCTTTTTTTTATCCGATCTCAGAACTCGATAGGTTATATGCGTAATTCGAATCTTTGCGGTCAAGTGCTTCGGGGGGATGGATCGCGTTTCTTGGTCTTGTTTCCTGTTCTCATTCGGTTAGTTTAGATAGTTTTTTTTATATGTTTCCGGTGAGATTCTATTATTCGGCGACGAAAATTGTTCTTTCATGCGGATTAGCGAACAAAGATTTTGCTTCTGGTGCGGCATCTGTTTGCTTAGCTTTTCATAAATAAGAAGAGATGCCTTAAGCAAATAAAAAATTGACGAGATGATTCAACATGTTGTTGTTATTAAGACATTCCTTGTTTCGATTTGAAAATTGAAATACGCCCCGGTGAAAAGATATAGAATTTTACTTTACATCGAGGTACAGTATATTGGTACTATAGAATGACATTTATGTTCGATCTTTATTCCTATTGGAAAAAACGTTAGATTAATTCTTCTTTCAATTTATAAATAGAATTCTTTTTCGATTTCCGGGAGATCGAATAGTATTTACTCCTACAAAATAAATCTTTTCCACCGCGATTGAATTACAGGCAGTTAAATACAGAAATACAATTCCATATATAGCATCGGTCTAGTAACGTAAATTAAATTTTATTGACTCGAATTTTACGTTAACGGCGAAAGAATTTCCAATATTTGTTATTGTAACATCACTGAAAACCTGTACTGTTATAGTAAAATTTATCGATTATCAAACATAATATTAAAACTAAATATTACAGATTTTAAGGCAAGATATAAGTTTAGTTGTTTAAAAATGGAATCTTAAAAGTTTGATTGCTCTTTCGCTGCCTTTTCCCTCGTATCCACTCGACTTTAGGGAAAAGAATCCGGAAAAAAATAAATGTATACCCGCACCTTTTACATATTCATTCGATTCTTTCCTTCAACCGATATATTTTGGACGTTGAAAACAAATCTAAGCACTTGACCTTGTTCATCAAGTCTCATAATAAGGAAAGTATTATGTATAATTATATTTATGATAAAAGTGGCATAGATATAATAATCGCGCGATAAAATCACCCGCTCGCCGTGCAACATTCGATATAATTTAAAATTTTCCCACCTCCTCGCAACTTTATAAAAATTTCAAATCTTCTTCTAACATCGCACATTTCCACAGAAAAGAGTTCCCCAAACATGAACGTGCACCGATAAATTCAACATCAAACTGACAACGACAAGAAATATAATAAGTCGATCGTCGCTCCCGGTATAGAACAAGATTCATGCACGCGGAACATGAAAATCATCGCCAAGGAGAGGGTCAAAGAAAGAACACCTTGAGTACTCGCCATCGAGTGGGTGGAGCGATGATGCCTGGACGCCGAGTGTCTGTAAGCGGCGCATACACGCCTGCAGCAGGGCCAACAGCAGACGCCGGATGTCGGGTAGCCGTTCGGGGGATGTTTGCCGCCCGCGCTCGTGTTGCAGCTGCACGTGCTGCCCGAGTGTTTGGATGAACGGCCCCCGAAGCGACAGCAGTGCGGCAGTCGTGGCCATTTGCGAGCGCGCAATGCGCGCGACACCTCGGCACGGACCTCGCCGTTCAGGAAGCAGTAGAGCACCGCGACGAAGGAGCCCTGCTCGAGTAGACGGAGTAATGCGTTTAGAATTGGCGCGGTTTATCATTTTCGGGGGGTGAATATATTCTGGATTGGTTAGAGTCCTACGGTGTGTAAAGTTTGTGACATGAAACGTGTTATTTTGACACTTTCGGATTTGCCGTGTTTATAATTGAAATTGTAAGTCAACTTCATATGTTAAGATTGAATTGTTAATGCTAGTAGATTTAGGTGGAAACTTGGCTTATTGATGGATCCGTGATGAAAAATAACAATTTACATGTACTTTTACTTTGAATTTTCTATCGTCTAATAGGGTTCAAAATTGTATTTCAAGTAGTACAACATAGAATACGTCGGGCTTTGTTAAAAACGGTGAATGTGGGTCAGTAGTAGTGCGCGAAAATAGTCGGACACCCGTGATTTACACACGCATAACGCGAGCTAAAGTCTTACCTGGAAGGAAGCGAATAATTGATCGCAGAAGAGCCAGACTATTTCGACGGTTTCGTTGATTCCCATACTGTAGGACATGCCGAGGAATATGGAGTAGTGAACTCCAAATAGCGGCACCAGTACCAAAGTGCTTCTTGCCCATCTCCTATACACATACACAAAAAGTAACTCGTTTCAGCGAGATTACAACCTTTGTAGAATTTTAACATAGAATAAATCAGTCCCCACAACTAAGAAAATGAAGAGAAAGTTTTAATTGAACGAGCACAGAAAAATATAAAAAATATTACTTGTATCGCATCGCGTCCTCCGACACTGTCGACTTGAGCTTCAACATTAGGACTCGTACGATGTTGAC
This sequence comes from Megastigmus dorsalis, assembly GCA_900490025.1. Lineage (NCBI taxonomy): Eukaryota > Metazoa > Arthropoda > Insecta > Hymenoptera > Megastigmidae > Megastigmus > Megastigmus dorsalis. The sequence goes on along the minus strand of UELU01145364.1, from coordinate 249,658 downwards.
GAAGAGTATAAAGTTAATCTGAAACAAGCGCCGGGATTAATTAGCGTGTGATGGATACTTTATTAGCAGGACACATATATTATGGTCGTGAAAAGGCGGACTTACGACTACGGAAAACGTCGTGGGCACTCTTATCATCTGAAAGATTAACGTATTGTCGTGGGTCGTCCAGCAATAAGCATCTTCGAACATTGCCCGCAGAATTACCCATGTTGTGACGAAGAGACCGGGCAAACCTTCCGACAAATTGAGTAACGCATTTATTACATATTGCTATAGTTTTGTTAATAATTCTTATCGAATTAAAAAAATCTCGCTCATCAATGACTTAAAACCGTATAAATTTCCAATAAAAATCCACATACGTTTGTCTAAGAAACGTTTCATGTAGGTACATATCCGACAACGTATTCGCGATTTTCTGACTAAGCTTTCGCACTGAGTATATAGCGAAGTGTAGGTATATATATACATGCTGCGCGAACTTGATAGAGCGCAACAAGTAGTTTTCGTCATCAGCATATATATCGATATTCGGTCAGACGCCGGAGTTAAATATTTCAAGCGCATGTCCTACTGAACTGTTATCGAGCATTCCATCAATATTCATACATGCGAAAAAAGAATATCGCAGATTTAGTTTTTTGTACATAGAATTTTTTCCCCATTTCTATCTGTTTCGAATTCTGACGTTTGCGAGAAATAAAAATTTTATAATCCGTTCGTTTTATGAGCTTTCTATTTGAACGGTAAATGATTGATTTTTTTTTTTTTATTATTTTTGTTTTACAGAAATGAAATATGTAAATTAAAAAGAAAAGATATTTAAAACAAAAGCAACTCACCCCAGCCGAGCACAACATAAACGGTGATGCTGGCATTCGAGTCGGCGAACAAGGCGCAGAATATGAGATTGTGTAGGTAGAGGCCCTCCATTAGGATCCAGGAGTAGTTGGCGAGTATGCAGTACTGCCAGATGCTGGTGAATGCCTTGCAGTGCCAGTTGCTCTCCATCTTGTCGACCAGCCAGTAGCTCTCGCCGTTCTTTATGAGGACGTCGGTCGATAGGCCGACACCCACCACGAACATTATGTCCTTCAGCAGGAAGGTAAAGGCGCGCACCATGAACGAGGCGAATAGGTGCATGTGCAGGATGTTCCTTTGGCATCGTAGCTTTCTGACGTTAAGGAGGGAGGAATTCATGCGTTTAGTGTTGTCTTTTAAACTGTCGTTGAGGGTGAAATAATGCAAAAATACTACTAGTTGAGGATTTTTAACCGCTTTCTGATTTCCTTTTTGAACAAAAGTTTCGTTTATGTATTTTGTTCCTGATTTCTTTTATCTTTTAAATGTACCAACGTTTTTGAAGTTGCGATGGTACAATGCGTTAATCTGGAATATTAATTCAGTCATGTAACAATGATACGAGCCTTTTGCGTCAAATAGGTATAGAGAGGAAAATCTGCATGGGTCGTACAAAGCATACAAAGCTTTTGAAACCGTAAAATAAACTAGAGTATTTCGAATGAAAGCTTGTATAGCGTTTTGAGTAATCAAAGAGTTTATATAAATAGTAGTTTAATTCCACGCTATGGAAAGAAACGTTTAGAGCACTGAAATGAAATGTAAGGTCAAAGTACAATTTAATTGTAAAATATTTCATGAGATTGAATGTAATTTTTCGAAATCCTTTTTCACTATACTATTTAGGTAGTTATCTATCAAGATTTTCAATGTGACAATATTTATGTTTTAAAAATGGTTTAATTTATATATTTCGAGCATCTATATAATGCACTAGAATTAATCAACTGGTTCACACTTACTTGATACTGGCGAGGATGCAAAATGCGACGACGAGGGTAGCGAACGAAACGGCGTATCCAACTTTCGAGATGTGCTTTATCGTCGGCAGATACTTCTGCAACAGAGTCGAGGCAGAACATTTAGCTTACAGTAAACGAAAACGAAAAAGGAAAAGGAAAAGATACACGGGAGGCGATGGGAAAAGGCATAAATTCGTGTGTGTACACACTAAGCCTACGTAGGCGCAAAAAAAAAAAAAATTTTACGGCGAAGAAAGGTCGTGTTACTTCTTGGGAACAAGATATCCCTCGCCCTCACCTTACATATCGTCCGCTCGGACCACCCTAACATCCAAAATAGCAAAAAAGGGAGAGAGAGAGAGAAAGTGGTACGGTATCTCTCTTTGGTATATTTGTCCCCGGGAATAAATATTTACGATTCATCGGCGTCCCGTCAAACGAGCGAGTAAAAGTTCCTGCCCTTACGTATTTTTCCGCCCCACCAAATTGTATGTACCGAGCAAAAGCTATCGATAAATATTTACCCCCATTGTCTCTGGGCCCGAACTATAATTTAACGACCGAGTTTATCGTTGCGCGAGCGAGAAATATTGATGCGGCGTCGGGGGACACACGGGAGAGAGCGCGTTATTATACGGGCGCTAATAGTTTTTGCGCGATGCTTATCCTTTTCGCGCACACAATTTCTGCGGAGGGGGAAGAAGATTGTCTCGATGCCTTCTTCTCTCTTCTTTTAGCTCGGGGAATTACGTGCGTGGAGCTGTGTGATGAGGAAAAATTAAATGGATAGAGGGGATGAGTTTGTTTTAGATGCTTACGGGTGAGGAATTATTGTGCGGTATAAAGGGATTTTACTGGTGTATCAAGTATTTTGTACTAAAATAAAATTCTTTTACCATTTCGTACTGGACGATATTTCTGGCGCGGTGGTTCATTCATTATTTGGAATTTTATTTCTATCCGAAGTGAAATTCAAACGCTGGCTTTGAAGCGTGAAATACCAAATAGAATATTCGATTTTTGTATTAAGTATAATACATTTTGATGCTTTATATAGAGTGCGTTTGCAAATAAACGGTATTGGACATATTTAAATGCTGGTTGTAAGGTCGTTAATTATTCGTATGCTTCACAGGGCATCTAGTTTTTTATTAATAAAGATAAAATATTGAATATTGATTTTTACGTTCAATATTCACATAAATAGTTTATAAAGATAAAAAATTTGGAGAAAGTTCAACTTGCTGCGATACAAGTTGCTTCTTTTAAGTAAACGTTTTTATGTAAATCCATTTAAATAAATATTAGAATGTGTTCTTTATAATTGTATAATTTCTGCATGTAAAAAAGAAAAGGAAGTCTGTAATAAATTCCGATGCTATTGGAACGGGCAAAACTTTGACGATACTCGGGAACCGGAGCACGTCGCGACGCGTAAAAATGTATATTATTGAGTTTTGCACGTATGAATGAGGGATGAATCTTCCGTCGTAGGATCGATCGGAAATTGAAATTCTCGTCAATGTAATGTGATAATCGGCTTGGTAGGCACTTCCTGAAGATGGAATATAGGTCAAACATTTACGCTTTAACAATAGCATCGCAAAACTTATTTTTTATCTACGTAACAAAAGTTGCCCCTGGACTTGCTTACTGGCAATTCAATATTATTGTTAAAATAGTTTTACGCTTCTATACGACTGAAGCGATAAACATTACAAGGAAAAGTACATACATGTGTAAAGGTTGTTACTAATTTTCAGGATAGAAAATACCATTTTTATACATTTGAGCAAAGTTCATTTAATAACATTGTGATAATCTTATTTGATGGTAAATAAAAAATAATATTTATTTAAAAATCCATTATCTGTACTGAAAACGAGAAAAAAAATGTTATTATTTTAGCGTTTATTACGTTAAAAAGTATCTTGTTTTCAAAGCTGAATTTAATATATCAACATGATAGAATACACATTCGTACAATGCAAATAAACGAAGCGCGGCGCCTTTGTAATATCAAATTTCAATCTATTTTTAATTCTTCCATAATATTGTCCTAAACCTTCTTTTGATCATTTATATTTCGAGGTATTCGTTGAGTACGTAGAATAATATTTAGCGTGTGCACACAGTATCAAACAATCGGTGAAAATTATAAAGAATTAAGGCCATCGCGATTGATTACCTGGTGTACACTTTGCACCTGGGATTTTGGTACTCCGCGAATTTCCAATCCAAAGAGAGAATTTCGCACGATAATTTAGTTATTTTCCGCCCTCTCTCGAGTTCAGCGTGTTTTACACTTTTATAAGACTCTCCTGTTACTCTTGGAAACTAAAGCTTGCACAGATCATTACAATGCGCTCGTAAAAATCATCGCAATTACAAGCGCACATTTGCATCACGCTCGAGCCTCGACGAGAGCAGAATCCTTTCATCCATTCCCAGACAAAAGACAAGACGTTAATTCGTAGCAGCAGGAGGAGGAAGCGCTCGCGGAGCGAGGAAAAGCCCATGTTACGCGCATGCAGCGTCACTAATCAACGAAAGACAATTTCCCCAGCATAGTCAAACTTGGCATTTCAATGGGGTGCCGTTTAAGTACCACCCACGATTGTTTCCTTGCTGCGATCTCTCTCTCTCTCTCTCTGTGTTTATAGTATCCCCGCAGGCACCACGAGTGCACAATTTCTCTTGTGTGTATGTGTCCGCTTGAGATGAGGAAATCGCCTCGCGCGTATACCCAAAACTTTCACCTATTATACGCTACACACCTTTGTCTATCCGCCCTGTGTATATTATATATGCATATAATTTGTGGAGGCGCATTATGCAGACTTTGGTGTGTATACGGTTGACCTGCCGTTGCGATAATTACAGGTTATTAGATATTTATCATTGTAGATCCGGATATTCTACTCGAAATTATTGTTAAACTCTTAACGCTGTGACCCGAGTAAAATAAGGTTTTTTTTTGTTCTAAAAAAAAACATGGATATATATCGAGTATGGTGCAATTGAAAAATTAAATATAAATTGAATTTATAAATACTTATAAAACAGAAGAGGGTTCGTTAAGTTTATATTCCATTTATAGAACGCGTATTACACAAAATCCGGGTATTTATATTTTGCCATCGTGTATTTTCCGCCCACAATGCAAACTGTTTCCATGTACTCTCATCCGTATACGATATAATAAAAGCCATAAAATCTCCCTTAGCGAGACTCGTGGGCCCAAGGCCCAAGGACAGTCACACACACATATATATTATACGTACCCCTATGGAGGTGACATTGTCGGACTGCATATCGGGCAGGTCCATGAGAACTGTGACCAGCTGATCGCGAAAGCACCGCGTGTAGTTGCTCCATGTGCTGTTGCGCTCGGCGCTCCAGTACCACTGGCCGCTGTTCATGCAGTGCCGCGTTGCGTTCGCCTATGGTGTACCAGAAAAACACGCGCACAAATCCATGTATGAAATTGCATATAGATGGTTTATTTTTTATACCGATCTGGGTTAATCTGGATCAAAGCTACAAGTCTTCGCTATCGCAGTTTATTTTATTCGTTCGATAAATAATTTGTTCGATGACAAAAAAAAATTAATGTTCTTTAGTGATTCTACGTAAGTATCGAACACTTATGGGAACGGAACTATTTCTAAATGAATCGTTTCGAATCGTGAAGAATATTAATATCTATACGGTTTAGACAGTTGGAATTTCAATTCCATTTCCCCTTGACCCGAGAACTCAAGCTACATACGTACGATGCCTGCTAAACTCCGTAGACTCGTTAATTATATCTCGCCAAAATCATGTGTATATAACGTTCGACTCTGCCACCAAAGGCTGCCACATTCGCGTATACCACGCGCTCTTGCATATGCATGTGCTTCCGATTTGTGCGCCTGACTATATGCAGCTGTTCTGCGTGTGATTAGTGTTATGCGTCGCTCCGATTATGTACAGGTGGAATATTTCCCTATTGTTTATGAAGTTTCCGTAATTCTGAGCAAACCCAGCGAGTGCACAAATTTATTGTCTCTTGTAAAGTTGTGCTTTATATAGTCGATCGCGATACAAATTTGGCTTATTTCGCGAAAACAAACAAAGCCAATTGAAAAATATCGCGTGTGTCACGAGCGAGAAAACAGCTGACTATTTTTCTTTTTTAAGGAGTGCACAATTCATTAGATGATTTAGCGAGTATAGAACTTATCCAATATTTGGTGTATGCCTACATGTTGACCGAGTGAACGTCGACGGTTCTTGTGTATCGTGGCACAACTGACCGAATTTGGTATATGCATCATCGATAAATTTATCCGATGATGGCAATGAGAATGATGTAACGTGTTTACGAGCGATAGGAAGCAGACTAATAACGGAATACCTGTTTACCGGTTAAGAAGAAGAGTAGTTTCTTTAACCTTTAGACTTACGAAAAATCTATATGTATAGAGGCTATGGGTGATCGAAATTTTGCATAGATTATAAATGAGATGTAAGTACAAAATTTGGGGACTTTCTAAAGAGGATCAAAGCTTTTTATATTTGATATATTTTATAGAAAAGTATATTGGATAAATCATGAATTACAAATTTGCTAAAAATATTATAATCTAAAAAAATATTTTAAAGTAGCTCTTAAACTTGCTTTGCGATTTGTGATTTTTGAAAATTCTAAGAAGGCTATCTAATTCAATATTACAATCTTCTTATTTTGATTAAATTTAATTTTAAGTAAATATAAGAGAAAAAAAAACAATGTTAATACAATTTTACAAAAAGAGAAAATCCAAATAATCCTACACAACTGTTCTTTGATATTCAAGTAAATCTAGCAATTTAGTTAAATTAACGTGTATTTATGGTACAGCAGTAATGAAACGTCGATCCCATCTTATTGCTTCCCCAAATTATTTAATAAATTTCCGAGAAAGAGCAAATCGCCGCGCCACTCCATTACCGCCCTAAACTACCGAATTTACTCTCGGTCCAATACCTCTCGCGCATCCCCTATCCTAAATCACCACCTCGCACATACGAGGAAAAGGAAAAGAAAATGTCGAGGCGAGACTCGATGGCAAAGACATAAAAAAGACCGGAGCCTAAGCTGAGGAATAACACAGCGACGTGCGAATAATCGAGGCCGTCGCTAAAAGAACGAAGGGATTTTCACCGCGGCTCGCCTACATTGGCATCGACGTTCTTCTTTCTCTGATTTTTTTTCTTTTTTTTTTTGTTGCATCGAATCGAAGACGAGGGAGCGAGTGTGCGTTGGAGTGGCGGCGACAGGCGGGGAGATGCTCAACGAACCTGCAAATCGAATCCGGCTATGTAATGCGGACACGATTGAACGGCTGCTTCGCCGGGTGGCGTCGACGGCCAGCACAGGATACCGTCCCACGTTGTCGGACACCAGCCTGCGAACAACATAATTCCATGTTTGTTAATTGCTCGACTATTATACCTCGGGTTATAGTTGATACAAATCATTTTTTTTCTTGGCTATGCAGGGTTAGAGCTTTTTTTCTTATCATTTGGAAAAAGCGGCCACAATAGCTGTTATATCTCTTTTTCTCTCGCGTATATATCCTTCGTTTTTAAGCTTCTGATGAAAAACACATGAATGCTGCGTGTAACGAATGGGGTATGTAAAAATTTTATGTGTGGATGGCAGAGTCTGATTGAAAGCTGTATAAATGCAGATGAGTCTGGAAAGCTCGGGAAAAGAATTGGTTTGAAAAAAAGGCAGATGAATTTACGAAAGTAAACGACGAAAAACATGAAATTCTGTTTCAATCCACTTCTTTTCAGAATGCAATGCTTTTTCGAATGTGTGAAATTAATTTTTTTCACTCTGTTTCGAAGCAGTTTTAATCAAGAATTTCTTAATTTGTCAAATGTTGCGTTTCATTGATTCAATTGTTTATTGTAATAATTTTGTTTATTTCAGGTAGTATATTAAATAAAATTAATGTACTCTTTTAACAGCATTAAATTATTATTTTATTAATTCTTTTATCAACAAATTAATTTTATGGTAGAATAATTTGGGTAACATAAAAGTACGCATAAATCTTACTGGTTTTTTCAAAAAATAAATGTACTAATTGTAACCTCTTTTTAAATAGTTTTATATAATTTTAATAAATGTATGTAAGATTAAAATACAGGATAAAAAGTAACGACACTAAAATTTTAGTAAAATTTTAATATCTTCTGATTATAAGAGTTCAAACATATTTAACGTCCATCACTCACGTATTATTTCGCATTAAAACCATTTTACCACAGCTTCAGAGTTTAAAATTTCCTTTAAATTTTTTCTCTTTCCATTCACTTAGAACAATTGGATTACTTGCATTTAAATGATAAAGTTGCCTAGTTACGGAAATTCCCTTTTAAAAAGATCAAAGATAAACTGGAATCGCATTCAAATTTAATTAAAACATTTAAATAATTGACTGGAAAATATAAATAAATTTCAAATTACCGAATTTAATTCAAAAATTCAAGTTACGCGGAACAATGTAACAGCTTTTCTTCTGTAGCGTTACAACTTTTCCAAGTAATTTCGTGCCTAGAGAGTGAACAACCAGATCTTCGATTCACATAATTTTCAACTCCATTTCAGTTTGAGGAAGAGTAAAGACTTTAAGCTCGGCACTGCGTATCTGCCTTGTCTTACCAATCTCGGACATTATCTACTGCGGCCAACTTTTTCCTCTCGCCTTTTATACAGTTCCAAATGTTTTAAATGATTAAGTAGATCCTTGCAAAAAGTTAGCTATCTCAAAGTAAATTTATACGCTAAAACAATTTTTGAATAATTGAACCACCTAATTTTATTAAAATAGGGTGTACGTCTAAATTTTTCCATCAAAAAATTGACGCAAATGTTATTGAACATTTACCTAAAGCAGCTTGAAGATTAAACAAATATTATTTTAGCAATGCTTATTTCAGTTCTTCGAAAGAAGCTGGATGAAGGGAATGTTTCTAAAATTTATCAAAGAATACCTTCAAATAATCAAATACAAGTGTGTGCATAATATAGAAATTCGTAGTTAATAAATTAATCCTTTCTTAAAAATATTTCGTTACAGATTTTAATGATAAATATTTCTTCCGACTAAATTACAAGACAATTTGATAAAGCACAACATTTCAATAACAAAGCACAGAAACCAAATAGGTAATACTTTGTTCTTATAAACAATGGGTTTCCAGAAAAAAAAAAACATTGTCTCCGCGATAAGACACATTTCCTAGAATACCGAGAGAGATCAAGACAGTCGTTACACCAGCAACTGCATATACCTACTCCAGTGAAACGCATTAATAATCTTTTTATCATCCGGCGAGGATCCGCAGCATAAAAATGTATAGGCGATAAACAGGAGATCGCTGACGCACTCCAGGGATATACTATACCTATATATCGTAGACCAGGGAAGTGTCGAGGACAGATATACATGTTTCTCCACTGCTATAATAATAATGCGTGTATAAAAGTGTCGCTCAACCGGATCGGTTGTAAAGCCCGGGGGGACTGTTGCTGCTGCAACAATAGTAAGACTCACCGCTCGCGCTCTTATATATAACGATCCGGGAGTATTTTCATGCTGTTGTTCGCGCAAAACTGTTATAAGACGCGCATCGCAATGTCTGACGAGGCAGAATTATATATCCCGCACTTCCTTACCATCGCCAGTATTTCTTCGTATACAGTAGTACAGAACGCGAAAGAAAGCAAGGCATTGTTTGGCTCGAGGCCGCATTACCTACTTAGATTATACGCGGATGGGAGAACTGATCAAAGCTGTGCGATGCACTTGGAGACGTGTCTATATACATTTAGGATACATGGATGTTGAGCGAATCTGAAGTCGACCTATGCTGTCGTCAGGTACATATATATCGATTTTGGGTATAGCCGCGTTTATGGGCGATGTCAGAAGGAGGAGAGAGGCCGCGACGTGTATCGCGGTAATTGCCTATTATGTGTGTATTATACACGAGCCTCTGAACGATTTGCCGATACATTTTTCTTCGCGGGATCTCGGGTTTTCTTCTCGCGAGGACGGAAATTGTCTGTTCCTCGGGGGGCGGGATTGGATGTGTGTATGCTGTATAAGCTTTCGGTGGAGAAATCGAGTGGGTTTTGATGTCTTTGCTACAGTGGGCGAATGATATAATGCTTTCGTTATAGGAAATGCAGAAATTTCCGATCCAGATATTATGCGGTGGTGTATAATGAGTGGATCGTTTGGATCTCAAGTGATTCATTGTTGTTAAGGTATTGGTGGCATATTCTGTTTATTTTTTATTGATGAATGTATACTTATTGAAATCTGATGATAAAACATGCAAAATCTCTGTGAAAAAAAAAATAAGATACTGAATATTAAATGATGGAATTTATAAGCCAAATATAAAAAAGATTTTGATCGAGAGTCAATTTAAATGTACCTAATCTGTAAAAAAACAGTTGTAAATAAAAGTTAATAGTAACAATTCAAATGTTGAATAATAATCAGAACATAGTTAATTCCGCATTTGCAATAATACAGCAGAACAAATTGCAGCAGAAACAAAAAAAAAAAGAAGACCGTGATTAGAAGCACAGATTCTCAAGTTGACAATCCGGAGTTTAACAAGAGAGAAACAGAAGCTCGCATGTCTAGAGAAGAAGACTCTGCCGACAGCAATGTACAAAGTTTATGCCTGCAGGAATAAGTAATTTTGCGCTTCGCGGAGAATCTGGAAAAACTTATATATCACCGAGCTGCACGAGGAAACTCAGAGTCTAGAAAATCGGCTTTTTCTTTTACCTCCCACGGGCTGCGAGTTTGGAACGATTCAATCCTGAATCGCTGTAAATCATGAACGAGAATTCGTGGAAATTAGAAAATAGTTTCGATGTAATTGCCGAAGAGGAGATCGTCGTCAATTAAGCCTTATAGTAACTGCGCTTTACATCGATGACCATCCAACAATACAAAGTGCGACGGAAGTCCTTCAGTTCTCGCTCCAGCTGATTAATTTCAGTTACGGAACATTCGGCCGACAATGCGACAAAAGAATTCAACCTTGCGCGATTGGACGTCCGTCAACGGCTCCTCCGAGAATTACCTGCATAAATTATGTTTAATTTTCGTCCCGCTTTCGCTTTGTGGAGCTAATTGAAATCCCTCGTCAGTTGCTGCTCACTGGACTCTCTCGCGGTGATATATAAATTCTTTCTCGGAATCGTGCGTGGGCATATTTTTACTTTTCACCTCTATACCTCTATAGGAATTAATTATGTAATTTTTTTCTAGTTAATAAATACAAATACAAATACAAATACAATCAAATCGGATGACACGGTCTCTTTCTTTTTGTTGATTGGTGGATTTTTGTCTGGTCTAATGAAACTTTAATCAACGTCTCTTCAACGATTCCAATTTAGTATACGTAGGTGCGATAAAGTGATTTTAACGAAAAGGGCCGGTGAGATCATTTTTTTCGTTCATACAGTAATGGAACGGCATTTTACGTGAAAGTCTTTTTTTTCCCTGCGTCTGCGATTAATCGAGCCTTTCATCGCACACCGAGTATCATAAAATTCATTACGCGAATATTAATATTTTTATATCCCGGGCAATAAATCGTTTTCCACCCTATTTTTTCCGTGACCCCAACTATCACTCGAGATCTATTATAATATTTTAACGCGCAAATATCGGATTACGTGCCTCATGTGCGGATAAGAGATCGCACGAGGGCAAAAACCGCCCACTTTCGCCTCGTGCAAATGTTCGCCATCGCGATTCTCGCGCGAACAAAAAAAAAAGAGGTACGATGTGTTTGTCGCGATATATAAAAAGTATATAAAGAGAGAGGACGCGGAGTAGAGAATAATAAAGCGTCGAGCTCGGCTTAACGACACTCGACTCTATTAAGCGAGGCGTTTATTTAAATTGTCCAAGCCAATGAGTCTCCATAAAAAGCCGCGCGGCGTGTGTCCGTTATAATATTATAATTGAACCGCGCGCTATTGTTCGTTTTGCGTCACTGTCTCGCGTACATATACGTGGAACGTAAAAAAAGTGGGTTGGGTTGTGCGTTTAAGGACTTTTGAGAGGAGCCGCGGAAGTTCATCTTTAGTACGCGAATAATTCGCTCGCGGCTACTTTTGTCTCGCGCTGCGTGCACTGTTTCTTTTTTTATCCACTTGCATTTTATGCCGTCTGAACCGAATGAATTCGATGCAGTTTGGGCAAGCTTTTGATTGTCTCTTGGGTCAAGTTTGAATGGTAAATGAGCGTTGAAATCGCTTCTAAGCATGTAATATTGTTTGGGAATACTGAGGTAATTGCAGAACATGCGAAGCAGCAAAATAAATCGCGATATGGTTTTACCCTCACCCAAGTAGAAACATTATCGACATTTTGGCTAATTATTGGTTAATTTTCTAGTTAAAAAGGTCACGCTAACATTATTACGTTGTTAAAGATAAAAATTAATTTTGTTCATAAGAACATTACATTATCTATTGGCAACAACTGAAAATATGACGATAATTTTAGATACTTTTAATAAGATTTTAAGATTTATTTCGGTTGAAGATGCCTTCATTTGAATGACACGTGAACCAAACAAAATGGTTAATTTTCTACCAGGGCAGTTAATTATTTACAATCAAATAAAAAAGTAACTACAAATAGATATTATAGGCACTATCGTCTTGCACAGGACGAGTTATTCCGTATAAATGAACTATATAAAGGTCATCCGGGGGGTCTGCATTATAAATAGAAAAAGGATATTACAGTGCAAGTTGAACGGTAGAAAAAGCACAGCTGCAACATCCCCGTGCATTTTCGAGGTAATCTTTGTAATTGAATCTTTATTCAAGCTTCGGTAAAAGAGAATCCCAGAACAAACGCAGTAAATTGGCCAGTCTATAGGAATTCTTTTTCAACTCAGCTTATATACGTAGTCTCGATGACGTTTTTGTTTTATCACCGACAATAAATCATTCTTCATATAGTCTTTTTCTTATTTAATGCTCTACTTAAACAATATTAATGCATTAATAAAATTACTGCTACTTATTTTTACTCAATGTTCTCATATCATATCCTCTACAGTTACCCGAAAAGACTATAAAAGCAGTCTCCCAACAATTCCAAGTCACGTAATATCCGCATAACTCATTACGGACGTTCACAACATCCAATAGTCGTTAATACACATCGTTTGCACGACACTGCATCGCGCGCAATGCGGTTTAAAAAGAAAAAAGGCAAAAGGAAAAAATACGAGCTAATATGCAATGCGCGCAACAGCGGTTGACACATACCGGCCTGGGAGCTCGTCCCATTTTTGCAGTCCTGCGCCTGCAGCTGAAGTATTTTATCCTGGATGCTCGGGCTGTTGTAGTCGCCATCCTCCTGCAACGTGAAAAAGAGAGAGAGAGAGTGAAACAGTGCAAAGCCTTGCGTAAGAATAAATTTTAGTCCTACTCTCTTATTTTCCCTTCATTCCCCCCCTCCCTTTTGGCAACTTTGCGAGAGACGTTTATTTATTTCTTTTTTTTTTTTGGATGTGGTCTCAGTTGCGAGTGATTTATGCTATTGTTCGGCGAGGATTCGGGGCTGATTTGTGTGCAGTTTTGTTATGTGGGGTTGTTGGTAGTGGCACTGGATAAATCTTTAAGCAAATTATAAGTTTTCGTTTGAGGACTTGTGCAGGGATTACTCATTTCTTATGTTGAATCGAGTAAACTATGGGTACAGATAATTCATTATAATTATGACCTAATTTTGCTGAGACATATAGATTTAGTTGAATTCATCTAAATAGTAACTTTTTGTTATAAAAGATAAATTTAAAGCCAAGCTGCTGCATAATTCGAAAGTTTTTTAAACAAATTTCATCAAGGTTTAAGACAACTAAAGCTACTTCGGTAACTTTTTTTTTCCTACTCAAGTATTACAATATTGGTATTATAACTTTGCGTGATGAAATAATCTAGATGTAAAAAGTGTCTGGGCGAACTGCTGACAGACTGCTTAATTAAGGTTTTTTTCATTTTTGCCTGGGTGCTTTACATAATCGCATTATAAATAGCATTTTTTAAGCCTTACACCATATACGCATTTATCAAGAATCTGCATGAAGTTTTCTATGCATACATAACAAGCATTATAACTTATACTAAGTTTGATTAATAATGCCTTATTAATTACATACACTTTACAAATATTTATTGCTTTAATATAATACTAATGGAAATTTGTATGCACTATACAAAATGTAATAATGCAATCAATTACGAGTATCAACTTGATAAAGAAATACAGTTTTCAAAATTAACGCCAACACTAGCCAACAAATACAATTGATCCCAGCAATGCCAAAAGATGATTTTCACCTAGCGAATCCAACTTCCCCATGTCCCCGCAACATCCCAGAAATCCCCACGAGCAGAACGCAACTCCTGTAATGCAAAAGTACAGGGCGCATATACGCGAGCCGCAAAGATTTATTTCCCTGCGAACGAAAAGAAACAATAGCAGCCGCCGTTGCCGCCGCTTCTCCCCATCGCATATTCGATATAAGCATCGGCGAACACGCGAGAAATGTCGAAACGCAGTGAGAGGGTGAGAGAGAGAGAGAGAGAGGGAGGGAAACAACGAGACGCCACATATATAGTCGGAACTTTTTCCGATAATTTCCTTTCAGCGCGTGTGAGAAACCTACGCGTGCGCGACTTTTGATTTTTCTCCGGTGCGGCGCACTTGTTTCAGCTCCGATGCTATGGCGCAAGTTCGGTCTGAATTTCGTTAAAAAGTTGGCCCGCCTATAGGACAGAGAGAGAGAGAGAGAGAGAGAGTTGGAATAGAAGTGGCCACGGATGCAGGAGCGCGCGGAGATTCAATAAAGAGCGAGAGAGTCTCTGTGTTTCTCCCGCTGCTCTTGCGCTAAACTCGGCCCGAGCCTAATTTCATTGCGAACGTGATCTGCACTGCAGGTCCGGAACGTCGTTCTTCTGCTGTTGCCACTGCTGCAACGACTTTTAAATGCGCGTCCGCACGTCCCTGGCAAAGTTTTTCCAGCCAGAGAGATTTTCCTCTATCTATTTTTTTTGTCCCGACGTTTGTTTTGGTTTCGGTTGTTTTCTTTTCTTTTTTTTCACGGAGATTAGAGACGAGTTTAGAAAGAGTTGGAGGTAGATTGTGGTATATTTGGGTGTAGGCGGTCTCTTCTTTTGCAAAATAATTAATTGGAGTTTGAATGTTGAGTATGTATTAATGTTAAATGCAGATGTTGGAATTTAAAAGGTATTCGCGTAGGTAGAATTGATATGCATATATGACTTTAAATAAACGTTTGATGAAATAATGTGAGCCCTTGATCAAAATGAAATGAAGTTAAATTAGAAGTTGATAAAATATTTTATTACTTATTTGGTTTGTTCAAATTATTATAGCTTTGATATATAAGAATTTTGTAATACGTCGAATATCAAAATAATTATTGTAATTAATGAATAGCCTTTTATTTATTTATCATATGCATACATCTAAATTGTAAAATTAATCTTTATTTACTAAATTGAAAAATGACAATTTAAAAATATGTAAAATTCTTTATGAAATACAACTGTAAAAACCGTTTCTTCATTAACCTCGCGCACGTTAAAAAGCAAGACACGTACTACTCGCAAGCCAGCGAAACGAAAAAACTTTCGTCCCCACAAAAAAACCAATATTCACTTTATATGATAAACTCGTTGAAATCTAAATTTGACGATTTTACAATTTTACTCGAGCGAGAAACCTTTTCCCACGTGGATTAACTTTTCATTCTCGAAAGGATTAAGTTTTAATTTAATACTACAAATATTTTCGAAGCTACATTGTTCACCAGCCAAAGTCTTAAGATTCCAAGCCAGCTACCAAAGATATCGTTGCGCAAACTTTCTATATCTATAGCATAGGATTTACCACCTTGTACAGAGCCAATACACAGACTTTGTCAACTCGTCTTCTCCGTAGGCGAATGAAGCGGACAGTTATTACACGCGCAGCGAACGTTACAACTTTTGAAATTGGATATAGAGGTTATATCGATAGTACACAAGGATATAGCTGAGTTAATAGGCTATGGCAACGTCGAATTTGTGGCGAAGCTTCGGCTGAGGAATTCGCTCAAGAGTCGCTCACAGCGGAATTTCAGTTTTTACGACTTTCGCGCGTAGGATGAATGATAACTTGTTTGTCTGTTTAATCAGTCAGCGAGTTTTGAAACTGCTATGTTGTTTCGTTTACGCACGAGAATCAAACTTGGATGGAATTAGTCCGGATCGCGTATAGTCGCACTTGAAGGTTTCGAGACAAGGCCTATAGGATCTAATCTTAATGTTTTCCGAGGAGTTGGCCCCGAGAAATTTAGCAAATGACGCCGCTTACGAATAACTTTCCGCGAGCGTTAAAGTTATATTTAAGTTTACGATGAGTATTGAAGGTGCTGATGCGCATCCTCTCGACATTCGCCGAGGTGACAAGTACAGTTCCGAACGTAATTATATATAACTCCGTCGTATTAATTAATTTTGTGTTATTTTTTTTAAAGGGGAGTAAAAGCTGATTGTACGGATACGTACTTTGCAATAAATCTATTATTTTTACGTTCTAGTAATAAAAATCTGGGTTAAAACCGGTCTCTTGGACTTGACACAATAAAAAGAAGTCTTTCAATTAAAGTTATATAGTCGTAACTTACTTGTGGTTAAGATAAAGAGATCCGAGTTAATGACAAGTGTGGTTGAGATTAGGATGAGACGATTGTAACTCCGTAATCCTTTCGGGAATAATATATATATATGGCATCCTTTTATCTTAACTGGTATAGGAAATGACAATATAAGAGATTTGTATTGAAGGATTTTTTCGGATTCTTCAAAATTTTAGTCTTATACGATTTTGTTGGATAAAATGGACTACTTATTGATATAATAAATTTCAATGATAAAATTAAATAATAGAATGGTGAAAACTAAGGGAAATTTTGAATATTGGAATGACCTTTGC
Source organism: Megastigmus dorsalis (assembly GCA_900490025.1). Taxonomy (NCBI): domain Eukaryota; kingdom Metazoa; phylum Arthropoda; class Insecta; order Hymenoptera; family Megastigmidae; genus Megastigmus; species Megastigmus dorsalis. The sequence continues at coordinate 232,731 of UELU01145364.1, read as the reverse complement.
GAAGGAAGTAATATTTCATGGTTCAACAACTTTATCGTAGAAAAGCACAACATAGAAACAAATGGGTAGTTCGGAGACTTTACGCGAAAGCTCGCTGTAAAGAAGACTTCGAGGGAATTCGGTAATTAGGAGTTGGAGGTAAGAGGATTCGCCAATTTGCCCTTTCTCGCTCGATACGAAACATTCGTTTACAGCGACGAACGAAATTAAGTACTTCGAGCGAAAGATGTTTTCACAATGGATAAAAAGCCGATCGATCGAAACTTGAATTGAGCCCTTAAATGCGGCGTACACCTTTAATTGTATTCTTTAGAAAATTTATACACAGGGAGAGATTGGCTCGCGCTTAGATGCAAAATTTAGAAGTAGAGGGAAAAAGAGAATGGCGCAAGTCGAGACTTTGTGTAGAATTGACAAAGGTCGATGTGAAACTTGCATAGGGATACAAAGTCGCAAGAGTCGAACCCTTTTAAATTAAATTTTCATCCGCGTCCAAAGTGGAAACGTCGATCTTCTGTCCGGTGTTTTTGATACAGAACCGAGAATAAAACTTTCAATGTTGAGATGGACATACGCAGTTTAATCTGCGCGTCTGTGAAACTTTCATTTCAGGGTAGGTAGCCAGTACACAGTTCCACTGGAACTATCGGCTTGAAATCTTAGGACATTACGGAGGAAATGCTAACTGGATATTTATTCGTTAATGTGTTGCCAACTGGTAAAACTATTTTATTAATTGAATTCAATTCGAGTACTTATAAGTATCTATATAGATATTAATCATCATAGAAAAATATGTAGGGTCAATTCTCTTCTAGAATCAATCCATCTTAAAAAATATTTATTTGATATGCATTAAAAATATTACGCTGCATCTTTATTAATGAAAAATACCGAGAATATGTATCCTGACAGAAAACCTCCAGGCGTAACCCGCAAGATAGTTAATTAAAAACTGGATGCACATACGACGGACAAACACAGTGACAGGGATGTAGTAAACGCGCGTTAATTAAAATTCTTTGCAGTGTCTATTTTTGTTTTTCTTCAGATGAAATCAATTTATAGGGGGAAGACGAACTAAAATGAAAGGCATTCGCTTTGATCTGTGGAATTCAGGAAAATTATTTATAATTTATTCAACTCTCGTTTATAATAAAGTAAACTAAAGTAAATAGACTAGCTTCTAATAAATGATCCGAGAAGGAACTTTTCAGCGAAATTGGCATAGTTTCAAATTCGACAAAAAAAAAGAGTAACGAATTCCTCTGCACCCCAGTGTCACTGCTCCGATCTGGCAAATAATTTTGATCGAAAACTCAACAACGTAACGGCAGACGCAATCAAGCGACTGTTATCGTATGCCGCATATGGCCAACACTTCCCTCGCTTTACAATGCATGGGATCATATCCAAAGTCCCCGAACGCCTCGACGCGCGGAAGTTATATATATAACGATTCGCGCGTCGAACCGGCCGAATTCGTTTGAACCCAAAACCCCGTTATACGTATAGTCTTAGCTACCCAACCCCCCGAACTCGTTATCGAACTTCTCAAAGCAGCGAGTTTATAATACTACAGTCGCTCGAGTTCGCCTCATCCGTGCAGCTATACTATAACGCGAGTAATTAAATTTCTCTTTTGCTTGGCCAGACGCGATTTGTATAATTATTGCTTACTTTCATAGAGATAGTAAATGGATAGTGTTGGTAAAGTCTTGTTTACAAAGTATGCCAATCTTTATTTAATCATAGTCATTCTGAACTCCGACCGTACGCCGAGAAATTCTTTTGGATAAGCTTGATTTAGTTCTCGTATTGACATTGAATATTAATGATATATTACAAATATTAGTTGAGACTGGAATCATTCGAAATCTTCGTTTGACCAAGAAGCAAGAAGATGAATAGGAAGAGAAGAATTAATAACGTTGGGAATAGGTAATCTCTGAAAGAGCGCAATTTCAGACGCGTTGTAGGAATGCGCCTTAAGTATTCAAATAAGTACTTCCTCAAAAGTTACAAGTTTCGGGGAATTTCAGCTCATATGAAGTATAAATCTTGGCGAATAATATTCATGGTAACCCCTTTAATTTGCTAGTAAGAGAATTTGAATACGTATTGTAAATTTACACGAGTCCAATAGAGTTTTTTTTTATTATACGCCCACATAATGAATGAAATACTGTAATAAACGTTGGTTTAATGTGCACGTTTATTATAACAAATAGTTTTTAATAATATTTACGGTGGCGTATCGAATGTAAACTCGATTATAGCTCGTGGAAAGCAAGAATAATTCCCTTTAAAAATTAACCGGAAAACGATAAAGTTTACTTCCATCGATATCGCAATCGCTATTTGAATGAATTGTACAAAGAAGGGAAAAAACGTCTATATTCTCATTAACTAGACCAAGTTTTCCAAATGTGTCCAGTAAAAAAAAAAGAAGTCGCAAAATTTGCTCAGTTATCGGAGCTCCCAGTGGCCGCAGCTCACGGGGAGGCCTCACCAATTAACCTGATGAGCGAGGCGCAGCTGTAAGAGTTAAGGAGCGTCCAATACGAGATTTTCACCTTGACGATCGATTTTTAATTAAGAAGATGAAACGACGACCGGCCGATCACCGCCGAAATCTCGAGGGGGACCCTATCAATTTTTTTTTTCCTTCTCATACCGAGACTATAGTCTCTAGCCGAAAAAAGTATTAAAGCGTACATCGATCACGAGACTCGATTAGATTAGATTGTCATCGTCGTTTCTCTCTCTCTCTCTCTCTCTCTCTCTCTCTTTCCTTTCACTCTCTGTCTGGTCTTATACGCAGCACGTGCGTTGGAGCCTTGCTTTTACTTGGATAAGGTATATAGAGTCGAGCGATTAGTGAATTTGCTCGACAAGTGTCTCTTCTCTTGGTCGAACCCCTTGATAGGCGCTGACTTGTGTATATGTATTTGGAGAAGATGAAGCGAGTTAAATGGATGGGAAAGGGCTTGTCTTCGAGTTCAGAAATTAATCAACTCTTTGTTTAGTGTGTAAAAACGTTGTGGAAGTGTTTTAACATTAATAATACGTTCAATTTCGATTCTCGTTTATTTTTTAAAGTACAGATTGCGTTTGGGATGATCAATTGATTTAATATGCATCAAATTTCGCATTATGTTGCGTTTGGTTGATAATTTAAATTAAATGCCTTGCACGTGTTACTCAACACCTGTATTATTGACACAACATCGACAGCTGTGTGTTTATCTGAAGTAATAAATAGATACATATCGAGCCGAGTTAATCTTCTTTACTTCAAAAACATAATTTACTTTGATAAGGATCTGTATATATGGCGTTATCAACAGTTTTTGAATATCTTGATCATTTCCATGGATCAAAGTCTTATTTGTAAACTTTGAATATAATAAAGATTTTACAGGAGATGCTATTATATCTAAATTGCATTCGAAGTACGGATATTATGATTTCTAATAATAATTGCTATATTATGATTTCGATTTTAGTACGAATAGATTTTGAATGGAAACGTAGGGCGTAACATCGAACAGAAAATAGAGCAGATATTTCATTAGTATAGTCTCAGGCTCACGTGGGTAAAATTATAAACGAATAAAAGAAAAGAAATTATCGTACACGTCTATAAACATTGATAATAATTTTTAAAATACGTCCCACCATTGAAAACAATAATGAATCACGTTGTATGATAAACAATTAAGATATTGTCCCTTCAGTATCGACAACAAATGCCACCAATCCGTTATAATCCAGAAAAACTGCAATAGAATCCCAGCCAAACTTCACCGAGACCTTCGCTTAATCCTCGCGACGTCTACGTCACCCACAAAACTCGCAGACAATATCACGCAAAGACTATCCCTTACCCATTAGCTCTCATCTATCCCACGCGTTCCCCCCTTATACACACACGCACACACGAGTTTTCTTCTGGTCACGCAGTGATGAATCGCGTCGCGTCACCTCGAGAGCCTGTAAATCATTAGCGGAATTCAGTGCGAGCGCGTCAATGGGCTTTTATCAGCCTGCTAATTATTTACCCTGCACGAGTCGGAGAATCGTAGATATCTGTATATATATATGACCGACCTATAGCGAATACAATCAATATTACACGCCCGCTCGAGTTTACTCAATTTAACATCTATATACGCCGATGTAATGTCTGTATACATATACATTTTCGAGAGCTTTTATGTGTGCGTTAATTGTGGGCTTGTTCCCTTCTCTCTCTCTCTCTCTTTGTGATAGCTTTTTTTCCATTTTTATACCCTTATTTACGCGCATGGAATTGTAAATATGATGTATTAATTGCGGCGTTGTCACTGTTTTATGGACTGTTTGAGGAGGCAACGAGAAAATCTTGGTGAGGATATTATTTATTGAACGAATAAATTTATTATGCTACATATAATATTGTTTCGCGGTTTTTTCAAAACATCGTTCATTCGGAAATATTGATAAACTGACCAGCGTTATTTATAGTCGGAATATAGGTGCTTCGGCGAAGACGCGAGAGTTCAAAGCGTTTAGCAAATATTGAATTAAAAATTTTCTCGTACCCGTATATTCTATATGCTTCGACAAACACTGGGGACAAACTTTGTACCCGCATTTCTTCTATCTCCCACGTGAATCTGTTTATACTCCTTGAATTACGAGCGATAAGTCACTCTTGTAGTTTTAATAAAACATTATGATGAAGAATTTTGTAAAACAGTGCAGGAAGCTTCATTTTTATTTATCTAATTATGGCAAAATTATTTTATCTAATTTTTCTTTGTTTAAACAAGGAAGAAAAATCGCTGCCAATTTATTGGCACTTAACTTTCTCAAATTTAATTATTTGCTCATATATATCTGCGTATGCATTATAATATAATTTATAAATAAATTGAGTAATAATAACACTAATTTTAAAATTGACATTTTTAGAAACAACCTTAAAATTAGGCAAGAAATTTTAATAAATATTTTTCAAAAATTTTTTTATTCTCTAGAGCTGATCAAAATATTAATATTGGAATAAAATTTAATCAGGGGAAATGCGCGAAAATATAAAAAAAAATCAAGTCAATTTTGTTAAAATGAGTGAAAAAGTCAAGATTTCATCCGACATCTAGTATTAAAAATTAGAAAAAATCACTTATTTATATTTTCTACTTCATAGAGAAGACATTTTATATTCAAATACTTCAGAGTTTAAGGATTCTTCGTGCTGAAGTCGATTTTATAGGATTCATGCCAAGTTTGACCATGGGCCGCTACCGGCGTCCTCCTTTCAGTCATAACAATTTCAAATTTTATTCTTTAAATTTTATATTAACCCCCTAACTAATAAAAAATTAGTATAAATAATTAATATTCAAGTACTGTTTATGAACTATTTTAAAATATTTGTACTATTTTGAATATAGTTTTAACACACTCTTACAGAGTATTGAAAAAGAGAATATTAGATTCTATTATCGAATATATAAAAGAAAAATTGAGGAAAGATCCCATGTCACAAAAAACGTATCAACTCAATATTGAAACGTTCTCGAGATACAGATGTACACAGATGCACGCACACAGACACGAATAAAAAAATTCTCAGAAATAATCCATTTTTGTTATAATGATGTTAAAAAAGTTTCTATGCATTTTTGAAAAAAGTTTTTTTTTCCACCGATGCAAAGCTTTTTCTTTGAAAAAGCAATAAGATTTAAAACCTGCAATCGATGTTATAAGCGAATTTTCTCGATTCCCTTAAAAAATTAGTAGCGGAAAAATCAGTCAACACGATCATTTCATACAACAAAAAGATAAGTCGTATAGCGTATACTCATATACCTCGAGAAACGTAACGAAGAAGAGTAAATAGAATAATCAACCAAACATGGTCATACAGATAAAATAGAGCGGACTAAAACCCGTCAAGGATATGTACGAAATCATACGCTATAAAAAAGCTTTTACGTTAATATATCTCTCTACTTATTTTTTCGCTAACTCAGGTTGGGACAAACAGGGACGCTTATGCGCCGCGTAAAAGGCGAACAGACACGCGAATGTAGCGTTGAAGGGAATAAGATGGAATCGTCTGGGTATTTATTGAGAAAATAAGGGGCAAGAATCTGAAATTTTGGTACTCAATTGACTAAATTCTTTTTTTCCTTGTGGTTTATATGAAAAACGACATAAGTTAAATGAAACTTACATTTTATGCTCCATTGTTCGTTAAGAATACAAGTATTATTTCCGCTAGTTTTCGCATCAATTGGTCACAAACTCTAATATTAATAAGTAATAAAAACTAAATGAAAAAGTACCAATGGCTTATAATAAAATAATTTTGCATAACATGTGCTTTTTTTAAATAGTTAAAACTTACATACAGAGTCCATCAATGAAGCTTATTCTGAAAAACTCCTTTCATACTTGACGGACCAAAGCCAATAAGACTTGTGGTTTATCTGATATCTGTTTATAGGTTCCCTATAACAGAATTTAGTGAAAAGAAAAAGAATAATAATAATCAAAGCGTATAGTATATCACCAGTCATTAACGATTTTACGCAAGTATAGACATCGAGTTCAATGAGACATCTACTATAAAGAATAATGAATTAAAATATTAATACAAAGTTACACTTATTCTACTATACCATTTATATATAAGCGGCTTTTCTACATTTCAGAAATAAAAGCTTTTCCGCCTTTTAGGTTCTCAAGTTTTATACGAATAAAAAAAAAAGATGAAAAGAGTATCAAGCTCCACCTTTTTCCCAAGTACTTTCTTATCTTTATACTCTGTATTTTCTCCGTGAACTATTTCGGCTGTATCGCATCGCACTCGATGTGGTTACGCGCTCGGTGCAGACACTCGTACATATACATCACTGGAAATAGTTCGGATGGTAAAGGTATTTTCGGCCAGGCTCAAGCAACGCGCGTAGAATAATATTTCGCTACTGCCACGAGAGAGACGCACTTCCTTGTTTTGAATTGTAACTGCCGCCGTAGACGCTATTATACACACGTGCACGCGCTGTTTCGCCTGTGCATCCTTTGTGTCTCGCGCTTTTGGCCTCGCTTCTCAATACCTACTCTGTTATCTCTTCCGAGGCTCGGCTGCGATTGTCGATTCTGTCCCATTGTACTTTTGTGTTCTTTTCATATATTAATCCGATTGGTTATACGAACACGTATACGCCGACAGTAAAATTGCATTGTTCTAAAATTGAGTTTGTAAATTCGCTAATGTATTTTGCGAAGCAGAGCTATTCGATATCGGGCTAAAATAATGCAACGCTGTTCATTACGTGATTTACGCAGTTTCTCCTACGCTCGTGAATTTATTATAAACTGATGTTAAGTTGAGTTCAAACTGATGTTAGCGGTTTTAAAATTTATTACAAAGTTCATACAATGCCGATTTAATTAGTCATACTTTTATTACAATGGATTCTCTGAAAACAACATATTCCGACAGTGGAAGATTACGAACCTATAAACTAATTAACCTTAGTAGAATAATTATAATTTGAAGATAAGGGGTCATATCCTTTGATATATATCATCTCATTCAAGATATATGTTATTCAATAATATTTCTCTTATGCTCAAACGTGTCATCGATTTTTAAACAACATATATTCGAGTTTCATAAAGATTCGTAGTAAAAATGCCATTTTACAAAAGCATTTTCAATGCAAAGCGGACTAACCCATGTGTCGGAGTAAAATACGAAACCGTAAATATCTTCTACGATGAAAAGAATACGATATCATGGTCGTGTTGAATTTAATGGGTTTAAATGAGAGAACGCAATTTACACAAAAACAGATTTGAGAAAAACTGTTTGAGGCTTTTAAATAATTACTCGTCAATGTCGAAAATTTTAACGCAAACCGATATCAATAGTTCGCTAATGCCTCGAAAATTTCCTAGCAAATACTCAAAGTATCGAGTAACATTAACACGAATTGAAATCGTAAACGAATCTATTATAATTGTATTTTCTCGTCGACCGGTATTAATCAATACATTGTGTGCCAATATTTACTAACGTTGTAGCAGCATAACAGCATTAACAGTTCAAACTTGTTTTAAAAATTGCATAACTGAAAAATGACTTTTCAGCCTTTCGAGCATATATATATATGTGTGTGTGTGTGTGTGTATACGTTAAAAGTGCGTGTGTGAAATGTTCGAATTTCCAGCTGTTGCAAAAGGATTTTCGATGATTTCGGGAAACGTTATAATTGATAATTCCGAATTCGTTCCAACCATTTGAATTTGAATGTGGAAAGGAGTTTTTGGACTAACTGCATACGTGCAGCGTTGGCATATGTATATATATATATATATGCTCGAATTTCTACCTGTTGCAAAAGGATTTTCAATGATTTCGGGAAACGTTATGATTGATAATTTCAAATTTGTTCCTGTCATGTGAATTTGAATGTGAATAATGAAAATGGTTGGAATGAATTTGGAATTATCAATTATAAAGTTTCCCAAAATCATCGAAAATCCTTTTGCAACAGCTAGAAATTCGAGCATTTCACACAGCCATACGAACGTTTATTGTTCAAAGCTCTCTGTTTTAATCCGTACGGGGATGGCCTTAATGACGAGCGACAGCGCAGCATTTGATCTTTTGAAAATGCGACGAGTTGCCCATAGAGCAACAGGTACGCGCTCTTATACTTTTTATTTCACCTCCTTTTTCCATGCGTATATCGATTTTTCGCGATTCTGCGCAATAAATTCGAAGCCCTGCAAATAATATGGACATTTCCATGAAAGTGCACGCTCCGCAGAGGTATATCATCATAAATATGTCGATAATTGCCGATCGGAAGTCCTACGAGAGCCGAAATACGTATTTTACACATTTATTTATTTATAACCGTGTTTCGTAGAAAAAATATATTTTGCAATGCGAAACCGCGCGGTTACATTTGCAGAATAGCTGCGGTTAATGGTTATACGCGGCCTAAAACAGTCCCAAAGTATTTAAGAATGATCGTTACTAGAGCCACTAATTGGTATTCGGGACGTAATAAAGCGTAACTGGACGAAATGATTTTCATTTCTATAAGCGGAAATTCAACGTTGACGAGACGTAGATATAATTTGGAAAAAAACATCTTCAGCTTCGATACGTGACGGGACTTGTGAAGCAGCAATTTGGAGCATTTCTCCCTGAAAAATTATTTCTTAGCTACCGGAAACGTCTTTTTCGCGACTCATCCTTCGTGGAAAGTTAACGAGGGATGCAATTCTTACGGTACTTGCGGTCGACAATGTTTTTTTTACAATCTTCGCGGTTATTAAAACGCTACGTGTCAAAGGATAATTAATTCAAATAAATGATGGTGAGTAATTCGAATTTATAATGATTTGCTCGAGACGAAGAGTTTTGTATTTAGAAAATAAATTATTACATCTATGAGAACTCCCGCAGCGTTTGAAGTTTGAAAAGTTCGTATAGGAGGATAAAATTTACTTTATTGATCGACGTCTATTTTGCGAATACGTAATTCACAAAGTTGACATTGGCTAATATCGAGACAAACTTTGCCAATAATTCTTTGTCTACAAAGGTGTAGGTAATTATAAATTTCAATACGAGAATTTTTATTGTGAGGTCGAATAAACACATTAATAAAAAGAACATTATTTCTTTCGTTATACTGGGTAAAATTACTATTTTTGAATATTATTGAAGGTTATTTATAAAATAATGCTCATTTGTGAAAGAAAACTTTGCATGAGCTTTAATGGGTCTATTGTTTAAGTATATTCTTAGAGATTCAGTCAATAGTGCAGAAGTATTCATGCTTGTATACGGTAATTAATTAATCTATAGCTGAACACATAATTGAAGAAAAACCATTCATGTAGAAAAGTGAGTTAGTCTTACATTTTTCATCCATATCCTGCTAAGTCTCTCATCAAAATTTTTATTTCTTATTGCCGATATCTTTTCAAAGAATAAAAAATCAACTGAACTTGTTTTAACATTTTTCAAAGTTCTAAATAATTGTAAAAGAAAAAGTCAAAATATACAATTGCAATATTTAAAAATTTCTAAGTTATTATTCACCACGTGGCAGCTATAAAAAGGGCGTTCGTCATCGCTCACCCCGCTTATACCTCGCTCAGCAATAACAATTTTCTCCAAAGACATTTTTATTCCAACGCGTCATATATTTAGCGCGGTCCCGATAAAAAAAGACATCATCGCGCACACACCGTCGCCTTACAAAGCGCAAGCTCACCGAGACCCCCTATAATATTGCTCTTTTTCGAAATGATAAAAGCAAAAAGTGACAGGGCTCGGGTAGAGAGAGAGAGAGAGAGAGAGAGAGAGGGGAGAAATAGACGACTACGAAAGCGCAAGGGAGAATAGAATGTCGTCATAAAAGGATATTATACCGTCGGTGCTCTTCCAGTGCAGCGAACAGAGCACACCTCCACTATACCCGATACGCTTGACACTTGGACGCTTCCGACTGTGTGTGGGTCTGCGCGTCGAAGGCATGCGGTGCGAGTAATTTGTCGAGGCGACCGGACGCACCCCGCGAGCCAACGATCAAACAATTAACCGAAGAGCTCCGATCGTACTCTCTCTACCCCCCCCTTTTTTTTTTCTTTCCTCGGCGCACAAAAGTCAAACCCGAGCTGTGAGGCATAAAGCCATGTAGATACCGACGATACGAATATATATGGCTGTACGATACTCGGTGCACTTTTATTTCATTGGACGCTCTGCTCTGCGTGTGTGTGCGCGACGGTGTAGAAGGACTGACAGGTTGGCAATAACGACTTAGCTTCGAGTTTATGAAATTTCAGCGTTTATTACATTGTTGGAAATGCGTTTTTCTGCGTTGATATATATCAATCAAGAAGGCAATTCAAAAATATACATTCGCTTTGGATATAAAGAGATTGACATTACTTTAACTATTGTATTTTTCTCTATTCTGCAAAAATCACAAATCTGTTTATTTGTTCTGTTATAGTTTTTTTTTATTATTTGAAGAGCAGACCTGATTTTCACAAAAAAAGTGGGAAAAAGTAGTTGGCGCGCAAAGTAACACATAGATCGTTCGTTCCTAGCATATAGCGCTTCGGTTAAGTAGAATAAGTCAGGTGTGGTACGGCCGTACTCCATAAGCATACACTACCGCGTCGTATTGCACGATCAATTTTAATATTATTTGTCTCAACTTTCTCGAGTTCATCTGCGCCCATTAATGTGAAAGCTTATTCAAACCGTGCTCTAACCTCAATATGTACCGCGATAAATTCAATTCTCGCAAAGTACTCGGTAAAAACTTACACCATTGTAATCAAAATTTCGAGGGATTCGAATTATAAACGTTGTGGATTTTTTTGTACAAAAAGATATGACGCGCGCAAATGAAATGAGATTTTTTTACAAGTGTAAATCAGACCGGGCTGAGCGACTTTCTTGAAAATACATATTCACAATACGGTTAAATTCCAAGAAACATCCAGTCGTGAATGAAACTTTTTTTCTCTTTGACACATTCGTCACACTCGTGCCCCACATTCCATATATTCTCAAATTCTCCGCGCATCGAAACCCGGTACCTTTATCCCGAACAATTCGCCTCGTATCGTCCACCCCCGATACGCATTCCTCAGCCACATCGTCACTTCCTTACGATACAAAACTCCCGTGATACTCGTTTCGTTCAATTCCAAGAAACAAATATTACAGTATATCTGGACATTTATGTCGTCTCGAAAAAATGGATTCCTCCTCGTCTTATGTAACATGCGGAAAAACAAAGTAGTAAACAAGAATATAACTTCGCTATCCCTCGTATCTATAATGTTTTATTCCCTCGAATGCATCCCCATAGTCATATTTTATACGCGCTTAAACTTACCCCCTCCCCACCCCCCGGCATGTACGTACGTTTTCATACATCTAGAAAATCCCCCTCGGTCCGCACAATAAAAAATAATATCCCTCGAGAACACTTTGATGGCGTTCGATTTCTGATGTGTGTGTACGAAAAATCGAAGGTATAAAATCACGTACTACTTTATCATCGGCTATAGGATGTGCAAGAGATACGTGACCTTTTCAATGTATATAACGAGATTTTATTTTTCAAAATCTATTTCACAGGATAAAAGTAAGAAGTGAGCCTCGTGACGATTCACGCGACAAAAAGTCTTCCTGTCGTCTCGTTCCCAAAGCGGATAAATCTCGAGGAAAGAATATCGCACAAACGACGGACGATAGAGAAAGGAAATTGTAAAATCCCACCTATTTACAATCACGAATATCCCGCACATGCGAATCCATAAACAACAGCCATTCAGCAAGTCATTGCAAACACACACACACGCACAAGTAACCCCAAAAGATACAGGCGAAACTTCTTTACAATACCCCAGCCACCACTCGAGCGAAATCTGCGCAACATCTTAGCAAAGCCAGTGCACACTCGGCATTTCAGAATTATCGCAGAAAACCGCCTACTCGACGTGCCCAGAAGCGCATCTCGTCCCACATTAGCAAACAGCGACGGTAACACGCGCAAGAGAGTCTTTTATATGTATCGTATCATGCACTATAGGCCGATCGTTCGACCTATTTTCCGTATATATAGACGATATCGAGTCGTAGAGCGGACAAGAGGATGAAAGGCCACAAGCCACAAGCCTTGCAAGTGTGCATTTGCGGCTTCGTCAATCCTATAGATCTGGGCGATGCTGTTGCACGTGTATGACGTGAGCAGGGACGATAAACCTGAATGGAAAATCTATTGTGTGTGTGTGTGTGTGTGTGTGAAGGTTATTAATTAAGAGTTGCGGATACGTAAGTTTTGGGGACTGTAATATTTGTTTTGTTTATGCCTTGGAAAATTTTTCAGACACTTGCGTGGGAAAATTCTTTTTGATTCTTGTTCGATGCGTTGGGATTTCCGCTTGTTATATAAATGGATTAGATTTTAAAGCAATTATTATATGGTCGTATGTGTTAACAGGGACCTATAAAAATGAGTGTGATAAATCTTATTTCTTCATTTATTACGTAATCTAGGGTTTTTAAATAATCTTTGTAGATACATTAGAATATGTTCTATCCTCTTATCGATTCAGAAAATAATAAAAATTATTCTGAAAGACAGAAAAACGGTTTTTATCAAAGTATTATACTTTAAAAAAAAAGCCAAAGCATGAGTTTTTCATACAAGTAGCTTCAGAACTTTTCACTCACGAACTGCCTCTTATTATGAAGAGCACTTTTTCATGAAAGGTTCGCCGAACGAGACAAGGAAGTTATTTGGCTCATCGCGTACTATATCGAATAGGTCGAATCAATCATATAAAGTTTGTTAATTATAGGGAAACGATCATAAACTAAATTGATCTTCATTTCCGAATGCAATCAAGCCGAGTGTATTGCACTCAACGTAGAAACAATCAAAGACTTGGTCTATAACAAAAAAAAATCTCGCAAAAGAACAATAACCACCGTTTTTCCCATACTCGACCTAATGATAAAGCTCTCAACAATCCTCAACCCTTTCCGCGGAAACTTTCCCTCCTGCACTCACATGTCCACCCCTCGATTCATCACTGCAGTCCATCCTATTTCTCTCGACTTTTTCCTCCCTCGTCCATCGAATAAAGCGATGACCCAATGCACGTCGCACACAGCCCCGCAACGTCTTAACAAACGCGACTCATTAAATCCAATATCTACATTCTCGAGCAGAGAAAATTATTATCGATTTGGGCTTGGCAAGTCGGTATATAACCTCGGGCGCTGTACTTGTTGCGCTTGATGCTGCTGCAGCTGCTGCTGCTGCTGCTCGGTGTCTCGGTTTATATACGAGCGCCAAAGCTCTCGAGACTTTTGCTCTGTATCTCGCTCTGCTTTTGGACTCTACTTGTGTAGCGGTGCACGAGTTACGAGAGAGGGAGCCCTGAAAAGTTGGCAAGAGCCTTGGAGTCGCCGCCGTCGTGTTTTCCTCTCGCGGATGTGCGGCAGGGAGAGAATCGAGATTTGTCGAGAGAGAGAGAGAGAGAGAGAGGCTTTTCTTTGCGGTGTAGGTATATATACTTTAATCAGTCGTGCAGCAGTTGCACTTTTAAATGTTTAACGTGTGGATACTCGACAAGTTAGTTTTACTACACTTTTTGGACCGAAGATTCATTTTATCCATTAATCGGAAAATAGTTCCTTCGCATAAACAATATTTGTTGCGTGTATGTATGCATTTGAACGGATAATTATTTTCGCGGAATTATTTTCATTTAAATGCCGCTTACTCGAGAATTCAGAAACGTTTTTCCTTAACACATATGCACATACTGGATAATCCGCTAAGAGTTAGCGTTTAAAAAGAGCAAAAAAAAAGTCGTTCGAATATGGTAAAACACGTCAAGGACACAGTGTAATACTTTCTAAAATTGTATGCAAGCACTAATGCGGCCGGCGTAATGCTAATATTTATTGTGCCAAGTGTATTGCTTGTTGCTTTTAATAATTGCGCGTCCGAAGGCATATCGATTTTCCTGTCGGCAAGGAAAAACTTATTACCTCCGACGTTCGTTTTCTTAACATACTTGCGTGGCCCACAGTGTGTCTACACGTATATATTCCACCCTCGGAGTTATAAACGCGCCAATTATTATCTCTCTACCTTCGCTGAAAAAGATTTATAAACCTTAAATCATCGGTTTGCCGTCGCGCAAATACGAACGATTGGATGGAAAAAAATCATTGTGCATAATTTTGTATGTCGCACGGATGCGTTTCGGAACACACTTGCGAGCTTTTACCGAGTGCATATAAAAGGGTTGCTCGAGGTCCTCGCTCACGGGCGTGGTTGACAGGTCATTCCCTAGCACTTATCATAACTCAGTTTTGCGTATAGCGTTTTAGGTGGAAAGTGTGTAGGGAACATGATTGAGTACCCGCGCATTGCATCCTTTGACAAAAAGATCCTTTTTGCGAGAATATTATTTTTTTTTCCTTACGCATTACTTAAATATTCAAAATGAAAATCTGTTATCGAATTATCGGAGCAGAAAGGTCTTTTTTCCCCATCTGCTTCCCAAGATAAAAATTTTAATCCGATTTTAAATTTTCTATAGAAGCTGAAAAAAGGGGAACAAGTTCGCATGGATGAGGAAATTTTTTTAATATCGTGAAAAAATCATTTTAACGATATTCTTTTTTAAATATATTATAATATAAGAGAAATAAAACTATTCTGGGCTCCAGAGTATTATTTTTTATACCAAAGCGTCGTCCCGTTCATGAGGATTTATATAAATTTCTTAAAAAAATATCGTTGCATAAAACAAAAAATACGGTTTTATCTCATTTTCACCCCATCGTATTTTACGTCATCAGACCTAGTCCGTATCGTAAAATAGTACCGCGTAAATATCATCGATACATCGACTCCTCGTTTCCCGAAAAAAATAATTTCCTCAAACACAAGCTGCAAAAAGGTATTACATAGCAGCAGCTAATCTTCATTAATCGCGCATGTAAAAAAATCGTAACGCTCCTAACGATAGCTTAAACGCAGCTTAATCCTGGAGCCGCGCGGGAGTTTCTCAAGCGACGAAGAGCATTAAATATACGCATGCGTTAACTTTTTTCCATCGCATATTCAACATCGCGGATTCGCCAGACTTACTTTACCCTCTAGAGAGAGAGAGAGAATAGCGCAGTCTTCGCGAACCCAGCTAATACAAAACAATTAGAATTCTCAGCTGCTTTGCAATTCAAACGCTCTCTCGCGCACTATACTCCGCGAGCCGCGAGTTTACTTGCCGTGGACAGTTCGTCCCTTCTCCCTCATTAAATCCGCCCTTCGCTTAAACGCCTCGAAACGATTCGCAAGAGCTTAATTAAAACCGTGAGAAACTGCGATGCGTGTACAATCATTGCGAGTTCCTCACAGCCCAAAAAAAGAAAAAAACAAACAATGTTTGAGATTAAACAATAGATGAGAATTATCGATGCGTCCGTGTACCGAATGTACGAACGAGAAGTTGAGAAAAGTGGGATGGTGAAAGTGCGTGTGGCACGTGTTCCTCTGCTTCTTCCCCTTTCGTCTTGTATTCCAATTAATTAAACTCTCTCGCTCGCTTCTCCGTTTCTCTGTATATACACATAGGTATATATATATAGGTACATAGCACACAAGCTGTTCCTTGATTTTCGTTCATCTCCACGTGACACTTTCAGGCTGCTGTGTATACGACTGTCTCGGCCCGTTAAAAGCGCTCCGCGCTCTTGGTAATCGAAGAGATAGAAATATACCTATATATATATATATATATATATATTTCTACTGGTGCTGCTGCTGCCGCTGGCCAACTCTGTACCGCTGTGTGTATATAGGAGTGCGCGTGTAATTGGCGTAATTGGCTAACGGTAGACGCGCCACTGAGCTATACGTCCTGTTTGTATACGGTAACGGAGCAACTGTTCCTTATTTTTTATAATAATTCTTGAATTGAAGTACGGAAACAAACGTGAATTCTCATGCTGAATTATAAATTATAAAATGGTGTTAGTCTATTTGCTCGCGGGTGATTTAAATGATTTTAATTAATATTCATTTAGATCTCAATTTCAAACAGATTACCTCTTTACAAGAGACCTTATTAAATATAAATATTACTTGATGATTATGATTGCGTTCAATTGAATAAATGATCCCAATGGTTTTTTGTTTGGCACAAACCAACATGACCCTAATCAAGGAAAAAGTTTTAGCTTAATGAGAGTAGTCGCCTCGTGTACTCCCATTAAATTTATGTTAAAACTTTTTCCTCGAAAAGGGTCATATCGGATTTTTTCAAAAAAACACAATGACCGAAACGTCGGAGTGTAAAATATAAAAATAAAACCATTGATGTCATGTATTCAATTGAAACGAAACTGAACTATATTCTCCTTCTGTTCATCCTAATTCGAATCTTTAATAGAAAATAAAACATATAAGACGAGAGCAAACACACACTGCACAGTGAGCTTATACACTGCACTCGGCACCGAGACATCAAACTTGTCCGAGTTAGGCATCGCAGCGTCGTTATAGCCATTGATGCACAGCAGATTATGCCATCCGTCTACTGCACTCGTGCAAATTGAAATTCGCGCACTGCACACACGCGGATATATGGTATATCGGCTGCAAATTCTACTGCACCGTATGATAATTAGCATAACCCAGAGCGAGTACATTTTGGAAAATCAGGACCAATGTACACACTGGCGTATCGATCCGCAAAACTTTGCGCCGGAACGCGCGAGATCTTCCAAATGACGTACCGGGGCGTCGCGTCGATAGATCCGCTTTAATGCTTCGGTGGCGAACTCGTCGAAGAGGAGGATCGAACCGCTGGAATCCGCGGTGCTGTAGATGCGCGAGTTTGTCGCCCGCTTGATGTTTGCTATTTATGGGAAATGCCATCGGGACGAATCAGCGCGAGTGGAAAATAATAATATTATTGCGCTAAGTCGTGTATAGGTCGAATCTTGCGAAAGATCGTTGCTGTTAAATCAGGGATAAACTCGGCTAAGGTATATCTTACAATGCCATTAACGGCAGAGCGCGAAAGCATCGATTACTCTAGAACCCAGCTAATCATTGTGACCTTCATCAGTTATTCCCTCAACGACTAGCAAATCATGGCCAATCGAGAGTCTCTCGCATCCTCGGCACAGCTCGTCGTAATCTTACACACAGAGGCAGAATCAGGCGGAATAAGAGGACAAGGTAAAAGAGCGTCTTTGGTCCAACGCAGCATCCTTACGATGCAACCTGGAATAACATACGAAGCGCCTGGAGTAATCGGTGTTTGCGAGGGTAAGCGATTAGGAACGAGAGAGGGAGAGAGAGAGGCACGAGCGTGGCGGAGAATTAATTGCGACGAACTAAGATCGATTCACGGAGAGAAGTCGTTTCAGGATTTGCGCGGACACGAGACGCGACTTAACGATATAGAAACGACCTCGCACCCCCCGACGCCGACTGATCCGCGTTCAACTACAGCGTGAGTTGCGTCGGTCTGTTTTTTTTTGTGTGGGGGTGTGAAAAGTAGAAGGTTTACGCGTATAGATGTTCGATGAATTAACGCGGATACCGGCAGTTTCGGGTTTTTTTGGACGGTATAAGTGAGCGAGCAGTTTTATCGCGTTGCTGTTTTGCGGAACTTCGCGACGAGGACGAGGGGTTATAAAATGAAAGTGCTTTATGCGTAAGATTCGTGTGCTTCTCAAGTCACGAGGAGAGCGTTATATGGATGGCATTTCCTTAATCGTCATTTGAATTGAATAAATCGTTTTTCAGAGTACCGCAACATAATCGAAGGTTCTATTTCAGCTAATACAGTTGCGATTAAGTTAGACCATTGAAATTTTTACTAAAATATAGCGATAGAATCAAGAGAACGGAAAAATTGCAAGAAATACGCGAGTCACATCATAAATAATCCCTTTGTGAAAGATTTATTTTCATCGGCCATTCAGCAGAACGATAAAAATAGAATCGCAGTAATAACATCGCAAGACTCGCGATAAAATGATATTGAATAATTTTGAGATTTATTACAGTACGAGGAATACTTGAGATAACCAAGTCAGACTAATGAGGCTTATATGTATATTTACGTTATGCGTATAAGTAAAGTGCTTCGGGACAGAAATATCGCACGTGTCGCAATGCTGGATTTACATTTAATTATATACAAAATGCGCTGAAGCGATTATTATTAGCTTTCAGAGGGAGGTGGTATCGAATAGCAATGCGAAACTCTTGGAGATTATTTGATAGAAACATACGCTTGAATATATCGTAAGCTCCGCGTCGTCCCGACTTGGCTTGTTAAACTATATTCGCCGAATTCACTTAATTATCTAAAATCGCATTATATGATAAACTAAATCGAATTAATCGAGTATTCCATCGTATACTTCACGGCACAAAGCTAGAACATCTATATTTATAAGCTCGATTATTATATACCCATTCAAATAATATATGCAATTTAATTTATTTCGCATATTTAAACCTTTATCCAGCACCACTTGGAAATATTCCTTTCTATTCAGATACCAATAACAGCAGCAGCAGCACGAGAACAAAGGACAAAAGGGAAAGTGTGTATAATACGTAACGGTCAGAGAGAAAGAGTGAGAGAGAGAGAGAGAGAGAGAGGCGATAGACGATAACCCCTAATAGCGAAAATCGATTTACAACAATGGCTAATAAACGAGTTGTCTGGCTCTGGGGTAATCGAGCGTTTCGCCGCATCGGAGCTGCGACTACTACTCCTCACGGATATTAGCGCCCGCGGAGACACGACCGAGTGAGAGACGTAGCAAGATAGTTCCGAGAACGTAAGCGAGAGAGAAAGAGAGAGAGAGAGAGACTACAGCAGCAGCAGCAGCAACGACGACACTCGAGATAGCCAGTGTCGTTCGGATGCAATTTTCCTGAAAGAGCCCCGTAATTATCGCGTCACCTCTATCCGCGACGCTTTCTTCTTCTTCTTCTTCCTCCTCTTTCTCTAGTCGTCGCGTCGCGGCATATACTGCAGGCCAGTGTTGTGCGCACCCAAGGAAAATGGTAATTTCGCTAAGCGCAGAGATGCTCGCTTATACATAACGAGCGTCTTTTCTTTTGTTTCTTGCCGCGAGGGCGGATGGCGAGGCTTTTATATACCTAGGAGCTAGAAAAGAAAAAGACCACGAGGGGGGGTAATTAACGAGGCGTCATAAATTCCAGGCTTATGCACGCCTCGTGTATTCCCTCCTTATACTTTATGAGAAAACTCACGCGAGTCGGAGAGCTTTTTGATATTCCTTCCTAACGAACGTTGCTGCGGTTGCGAAAAAAAAAGCTTTTCATCGGGGAGAAATATCCCGCGGATTTCGGCGTAGAAATTTCATTTATTGTCGTCGTCGATGACGCATCGCGCGAGCGACGAATATAGTTCGTTCGTCCTGGACTGCAGTCGCAGTTTTTCGCGAACTTTTTTAACTCCCGCGCGAAAGATAGTTTTTGCGCCCGTGTATACGCGTACACACGCATAACGAAAGTTTTGCTGCCGCGGCGAAAAATAGCTCGGCAAATACAATTTCCGTTCGCGATGGAGGATCGATTTTGAGATAGCAATGGATTGCTCGTTTCGCGCATGTAAAGAAGATGCTTGTATGTATTGGAGATTTTTACGCGTTGAGGTTTTATGGCGAGGGTATTAAAGCTTGTGTGCGCGGTATTAAATAGTACTCCGAATGATTGAGCGGCATTTCGCAGCAGGTGAAGCCTATAACCTTTTCGTTTTTACTGCGCTATTGAGCGCAAATTAAGGCTATTGGTAAAGTGAAAAAGATTAGAGAAATGTTGATTGTCTTTCGATAGTCTTTCGGTACAAAGCGAATTTCTCTTCCATCGGAAAGTTATAAAGTTTGCATAAAGAAAAAGTAAAACCACAGACTTTCCAAAGAAAAAAGCACACTTTTTTTAAATATATGTCTCGCAGCTGCAGAGAAAAAAAAAGTAAGAGTTGACTCTAACGACGTGTAACGCGGTATAGGTCGATCGATCCGATACTGACTGCGGATAACAAATTAATTCGAGGCGATGAAAGGCGAGAAGACGAGCGTTGGTCGCCCACTTCGCTGCCGCCTGCACACGGACAAATTTAACGCCGATGAAAATCGATCGACGCGCCAGACCATAGAGCTTTTCATCCGTACATTATACCACCGAAACTCGATTATAGATCCCACTTCTCGCTTTCTGTGCGAAACGATCGCTCTGCAATGCCTTGGCGCACAACTGTAAATGCAACGCGTTGAACGGGTTGGCCGCGGAGGCTCGATTTTACAATCTGGCATAGCCAATAGCGGAATTGTAAGCGGGAACCGATCGACGAATGAAAGGGAGGCAGCGGATGATTTTTATAGTGCGTATCGAGCGAGGAATTTCGTTGAGAAGCTTTGAACTAGAATTTTATTCGAACTAGAGGGGAAGTTTAGCACTGAAAATTCGGAGTTTCTTTTTTATTTCTCGCTAAAAAAAGAAAAAAAGACGATTTAAATGATTTAAAGAAATATAATACTTCATTTTTTGTTGGATGGATTGAAACGGATGATTACTGGAATGTGGACATTTTGGTTTTCGGTGTATATTGCGCGATTTCACGAGGGTACGACGAGGATATGATGTACAGAGGATTGTTTTAGCGAGGTTCGATGCATGATTTCGAGAGATAGGGAAACTTTGTTGAAATATAGCTATGAATGAAAATGTATAGATTTACGATGGTTAGATTAGACTCGGTATATATTTCAACTAGCTTTAAATGTAATGGTGATTTTCGAAAAGTATTTGGGTGTTTGAAAACATTTTTCCGTTTTTTTTTTATTTTTTAATAAAGTATTTGTATAGTACCTCGAGTCCAGTCAAATATTAAATTCGCAATATATTAGAAATTAACAATATTTGCAGAGAGCCAACGATTTAAAGCAATGCGAATTATATAATCACATTAAAAAGGATAATCCACCTTTTCCCTGAAAGATTTAATGTTCCGAGGAAATTTGACGAGCGACTAAACGCAGACGACATAAAGCTCAATAATACCCATAAAAAAATAATTTATCTCTCAGAAATAAAACAATCAAGCTCAGAAACAATAGGACTCTGATAATTGCACTCGCTATGCGTCTACTCGATATCAAATTTAATTATCCAGCATTATGTCAGTTACTTAACTTATAGAGCTTTCTCGCTCGTTTAATTTTATGAACTTTTCGAATCGTTTATTGCATTCTTAAAAGAATTGTGTAGCGCTCGTCAACTTTGTCTTAATTAACAGATAGTCAGTCAAAAGAACAAAACAAATGTCTTTAACGGAAGAGGTTCTGCAGATACAATATCGTTGCTCGACATACAGTCAAAGTTGAAAAACAACTATTTTAATCTTTAGAATTTGAAAAAAATGTATGAGTTACGATAGACACTGGATTGGTGAACAGTCGCTTCGAGTGCAGCTGAGCTATGAGCTTCGCTTTATACCTTTGGATACGTGACATGACGGATCGCGGTGACCCTTCAACATCGTGTTTTTTTGATCGACGAGCTAATACCACTACTTTCTTTTAAAAAAAAAACGGTATTCCGGTATCGATTTCACTTTTGATTTAAAAAATAATGTGGTTTTGATTCAGTTTTGTCATTTATAAAACCGTATACCAGAATGGTTTAGGAATAAAAGATTGAACGAAGCAGATGGTGAATATTTAAAAAGATGATAATAAGATTTTCTTTGATCAAGCGAAGCGCATAATTTTCTCCTTTTAATTCATTCGAATCAATAAAAAAAAATGTAATCTCGTAATTGAGCTCTAAATAAACCTCTGAGCGCATTCCCTCAAGCGACCAAATTCACTCGAACCTTATGAAATAATCTCCAGCCAAGTATCCATATTATCATTTCTTAGCGGCGTATAAACGCGCTTAATAATTAACGTCTCAATCTCTCTCAGATTCTCCTCATTCGTTTCCCTAAATTCCCCAGTGACTCTCATATTCTAAGTTCACCATCCAACTGTCTCTGAGAAAAAATACACTCACTCGGCTGAATGTACACATCAGAGTCATACATTAGCGATATTCGCTGGCGGTATACGATGACACATCTCCTTCCATACGTGTGTAAACCCGACGTAGTTCATGCGTCGAAATATCAAAATCCACAAGCCGGGAAATTCAATCCTTATTTCGAATCTACCTTGAGAGAGTAGCGAAATATTAGACGAAAACAATCGATAAATATCTCGTTAGAGAAACCCAGAGAAAGCGCATTATTATGACTTATTAAAATGTAGAAAAAGACATAGTCTTATCGTTATCGCCGCGCAGATATCGCATATTCGTATCGCGATTTTCTTCGATGTATGGTTTCTTTATATCGTACGCCTGTAGGCTTCTTTCTTTCTGTGTACTGCATTCGCGAGTACGCCAGAGGTGTTTTTATGCCACTTGGGATTGTTGTGCACTCGTACACCAAGAGAGTCTTATCGATCTTTTTGTGTGCGACAGTCTTGTTGTTGACGATGCGACCGACTCGATCGACTTTATTTTTTCCTTGGCGCGTATAAAACTGCGGGATTCGTGAGAAATGGCAAAGTTTAATGGGAAGCGTGCTAATGGTTGGTTATGCTTGGAATATATTTTTGAGTGCTCAGCATTGGATATATCGGTAAGGGAGATTCTCGGTAACTTAATCGAAGAAAGAAACGCGTAGTTCATAGTTGCACAAATGAATTACTAGTAAATTTTCCTATTAATAGCAGTTTGCGTCAGCATTCGTTCAATTTAATGAACAAACGTATACTCCACTTTATTATATCAGCTGTGCATGCGAATTTTATAGTCACTATGAGATCGATATTTATCAGGCTACGATCAATTGTCATTGTCATTCATATAAGTGAGGATAATCTAAGTGCGTCAAAATGCATTGCATGCACTCATGGCGCAAAAGTGATAAGATGATGGAAATCTACGCTACCTCGCGATCGTAAGATCTTCCCGGTGAATTTCCGAATCTGGTCTTATCGCATTATAAAAGGAAACTTCACGTATATGCGGCGATTTGTGTAGATTCTTTACCGATTCCTACAATGACAAACAAACTCAAAATGAATTAGTGCAAGTAAGAAATTATAGATTTTAGCATTTCGAGTTTTAAATTTTGAACAGATTCAATAGGCTATAAAAACGATTTTCTAGGTGTAATATAGTAATAACATTGATTGCGATAATCGTATGTAGAAACACTTTGACTTGTTTCACGAAATGTGTTCCAGTCCAAGTGCATTTTCGTGGAATACGAGAATTCGTTGTCGTTTATAGCATTGGCGCGTTTATTCAATAAAGAAAACAATTTCGAATAGATAGCCGATAAGTATAAATAACAAAGTATAGCCATATTTCCTGGCAAACATTTGATTAAACTGTGAGTTCTATTGCATATAAAATGATTAATCGATGTTTATATGGCAGTGCTCATAAAGTGCGGGAGAAGATAACGTTTTAGCCAGAACAGACATTTAAAATGCAATTTAAAAGTAAACTGGCTATACATAAATAAATGAAAGATTACAGGGTTGCTTAATCTCTAGCTGCAAGCTAATGAATATGCATCACTCGTGGTAAAGGGTTTCAAATCAGTTTTGCGCAGCTGGACCGTACTGTTTGAATAATTTTTACAATTCCAAAATTTAATTCGTCGCTGAATCGTACAGGGTTAAACAATGAGCGATTGTATCTTTTAAACGTTTGCCTCCGTAGTCACAATGATAGTAATTCATGAATAAAGGTATAATTATTAATATTACCAGCCAATATAATGGGCACAACTCAGTCACAAACACTGCCAGTGATACTTGATGAGCAAAAGTCGACAGGGATTGTTTATACGTTGTGGGGTAAATTCAAGGTATAGACAGCCATGTCCATTGTGTGAAAATCTACTTATCCGAGTGTGCTGATATTAACGTGACAGATTTTATAATTATCGCTGTCGAGGTAATATGCGCTTGGCTTGCATTAAATACCATTCGATATTGTCACTGTTTGTTGTTAATAGGATTCTGTCGCACTATTATCTTTGCCATATATATATATATATATATACGTTAGTATGGAATTTACTCATTAGTTGTACTATTTGTATAGGCACCAATTTCTGAACTATAAGTTCGACAGATTTGCTAGTAAATGTTAAGATATCTGATCTTTTTGCGTGATCAATGCATCTGAATGGCAAAATCATTTTGAGCTTGAGATAATTTAAGATTCAAGGAAAACAGCTGATCTAGACTGGTTGAACTTATTTAATTCTACATCGTCATTATATCGATAGTTGAGATTTCAAATTATTAATGCTTTTTGTTCCTTCTGCAGTAACTTTTTCTAGTGCGTAAAATAAAACCGAGTCCCGGTTAGAAAGTCAACGAAAATAAGATCAATAAAGTATCAAGTGCCCGATGATCGATTAAAGTCCATTTCCTAGCTTATCAATCAAGCGAACGTTAGTATCGAGAGAAACTGTATGTACGAACCGATGAAGCCTGGACCACAAGGTCGACTTGAATTTTGCATTACACCGCTGAACATTTCTAAGACAGATGATGCTTTGAATAATCGAATTAACGTTTAATGGAACAACGAATTTAATATGCTTTGGCGAAATATCGCTTTTGAAATCATTATTAATTTGCTGACTATAATCGAAGTTCGAATTACAAACTTTTAATTTAATATTTTTTACTGAAAAATATCCAGTTTCACGAGAAGCTTGCGTTACTCTTTTCTATCCAATAAATTTGTTATATATTCTAACCGTGTTTGATATCATGCCAACTAACAGTAGGAGGGTTTTACGATATAAATTTTGCCAAGTTTTTCCTAGTAATATATTTTAATATTCAAAGTATTTTGTTAAATGAATTCAAATACTAAAATAAAGTACCTATTATACTCTGAGATTCGGAAATACAATTCTCAGAGACAGTAAGATAATAGCATTTATACGAATTTATTAACAGCAATTTTTCCAGACGAGTATTTTTATCATTATCATATTATGTAACAAATGTTATGTGCATTATTATGTATACTACACTACAGATCATTTTATATCAGATATTTTATCTTGATGATTTAACATATTTTTTCCTAAAATCAATTATTTAGTTAAATATCCATATTTAGATCACGAAAACGACATAATATGTTGTAATTTGAAAATAAAAAATCAAATTGAAAGCCGTTGAAATTGTGCGAAAAAGTTTCTTTATCCGGTTTTAATCTCTCGGATTAAAACCGGAAATGTACTTCCAGCAATTGTGACAATCCATTTCCCTTAGCTAAAGGTTTTCTGAATATACATATGTTAGCATTAATTTTCTGCATGTGTGTGGACCTAGTGGTATTGTTGTAAACTAACTTCTGGAATTCAGAATTTAAAATAAGTTGCGGATATGATAAAAGTTTTACTTACGAAAGAATTTTACTCCACTTATATGTAATTCATGACTACTAAATCATTGAATAAACTTGTTTATTTGTAAAATAAAGTATCAATTTTTAGGTCACTATATTAATTTGAAATGATGATTTACATTACTCAGTAAATCATTATCATTTTAATAATTTCTTTTATTTGTTTTATAATGTAATATATTTTTTAATTGGAAATCGATATTGCAATGTAATTACAAGGCTACGAGCAATTACGTATTCAACATTATAATAAAATTATAATAATAATTACAGATATAATAATAATTTGTCATTCAATTGAAAATTACGTTTATTCCATTTACAATATTTCCCTTTGTCATGTCAAAAATATTGAATACAAACACCGATTATTGGTGATAAAATGAAAATTCAAAATGGTTTAGGAATCATTATCCAATGTTTACACAAACTCGTTTTAGAACCAAAATTATCCAAAAGTACATTTAAAATGCTTAAAAGGGAAGTTCTCGCGTGCATGTACATATGGGGGATGCGATCGGAGACCAGAAAGCCACGCCGGCTTGGTACTTAGTATCGGGAGTTCGGGACCAAGTGGATTCTGATTAAACCATTCCCTCAGCACCGGCTATGTTCGCTAGACTGACAGTTGAAGCCATTAGTCTGAACCGGCCAACTACTCGCGGGCCAAATGCTCATCCCACAATTTTTCACTTCAACTTCGCTACACTTAAACTACGCAATTAAAGTGAAATGCATTGATTTTGGAACATTGATTTGAAGTGATAGAGATACACATTAACGGATATTAATTAACACGAGTACATCGTTGGAGTCCGGATCATGGATTTTGATGCAATATTCCAATATAATCTGTCAGTAAATAATGATGAAATAATACGATCTAAATGTAGTTTAATTTAGGGTTTGCTTTCGAAGTAGGAGCTCATTCCTGTGATATTTCCACAAGTTCAAATAAATGTTGAGCTATTATTATTAAATGTTCAAAATTGAAAAATAATTTAAACAGATTCTTGAAATTTTTGACAGGTTTTCACTACTATCTGGACCGAAAAAGAATGGAATCCTTTGAATATTAAACCATCAAATCACGAGTATAGAGACGCGCAGCGACGTGACAAAGCATTTTTTAAACGCTTCTTCAATCCTAAATATTTAATGGAATTCCGATATTGATAATGTGTAGGTCGCTTGATGTTCCCTATCTC
Organism: Megastigmus dorsalis; assembly: GCA_900490025.1. Taxonomy (NCBI): domain Eukaryota; kingdom Metazoa; phylum Arthropoda; class Insecta; order Hymenoptera; family Megastigmidae; genus Megastigmus; species Megastigmus dorsalis. The sequence continues at coordinate 205,403 of UELU01145364.1, read as the reverse complement.
ACACGCCCCAAATAAAATAATTAATAATCCAGAAAAGAACGAATAATTGGAATCTGGAAAGGAAAATATCGTTATTGGAATAAAAATTTATAATGGTACCGGCTGCTGTAATTCCATAATGAAATCATAAGGATTTATAAAGTAATATAATAGAGGAATAAAAAAGGGTCTAACTGCTGGCCATTACTGTCTGAAAAAAAGACTGAATTATGCTTCTCGATCCCTTATGGTTTATTAGCCGTAATTTTCATTAAGGAAAAAAGGATATTATCAGAAAGTAATGTATCTTGTTTCCCGGAAGTATAAGAAGATATTCAGCTGAATTGCATAAATGCATAAGTAAAATAAGAAATAATGCACCGAATCTTGAGTAATGCAACTTAATACCTAATTTCTCTACTGATATACAATTGCACGTGCTGGCCATCCACTAAGTTAATTGAATAAATTTGGTGTCCGGAAATGAATGTATGATTAGTTCAGTATTACTTCATTTATAAATTGCATAAAATTATTTTTAATGTTGATAAAGAATTTATTGCTCGATTTTAATTTGCAATATAAATTTGAGAAAGACTATAGATCTCCTTGAGCCAAAGAATTTTAAGCTCATTCTCTCCAAACCTCCACTTAATGAGTATTCAAATGTTGGAAAAATAAAGATATATAATAAGAAAATTGCGTTTTGCCCCGATTTTCCTGCTAGCCTCATTAGTAAGATGACAGAACACCCTATCTTAGATGCAAAATGTTCTGCCATTTGAATGTTGTCTATATAACCTGTATAGATGTACTAGTGAATTTTTCGGAGATTTATTCACCGAATACTCATCAAGTAGAGGTTTGAAAAGACTGTCTCCAGTACAGTATACTTTCTCGAGAAATATGAGTTTAAAATTCTTTGGCTCAAGGAGATCTATAGTCTTTCTCAAATTTATATTGCAAATTAAAATCGAGCAATAAATTCTTTATCAACATTAAAAATAATTTTATGCAATTTATAAATGAAGTAATACTGAACTAATCATACATTCATTTCCGGACACCAAATTTATTCAATTAACTTAGTGGATGGCCAGCACGTGCAATTGTATATCAGTAGAGAAATTAGGTATTAAGTTGCATTACTCAAGATTCGGTGCATTATTTCTTATTTTACTTATGCATTTATGCAATTCAGCTGAATATCTTCTTATACTTCCGGGAAACAAGATACATTACTTTCTGATAATATCCTTTTTTCCTTAATGAAAATTACGGCTAATAAACCATAAGGGATCGAGAAGCATAATTCAGTCTTTTTTTCAGACAGTAATGGCCAGCAGTTAGACCCTTTTTTATTCCTCTAT
>UELU01145364.1:181368-204034 GCA_900490025.1 Megastigmus dorsalis | reverse complement strand
TTCCTGCTAGCCTCATTAGTAAGATGACAGAACACCCTATCTTAGATGCAAAATGTTCTGTCATTTGAATGTTGTCTATATAACCTGTATAGATGTACTAGTGAATTTTTCGGAGATTTATTCACCGAATACTCATCAAGTAGAGGTTTGAAAAGACTGTCTCCAGTACAGTATACTTTCTCGAGAAATATGAGTTTAAAATTCTTTGGCTCAAGGAGATCAATAGTCTTTCTCAAGTTTATATTGTAAAATTATTTTTCCATCCACCAAAATTTGCTATTTCGTTATAACTTATTTTCTACTTGGTACCGTGAAACTGTATACGCGTTCGACCGAAAGAAAACAAACTAACCACGAAGCGCCACAAATACCTATATTGATTTTCTCTTCAAAACAACAATATTCAACGCGTGTAGCGAAAAGTGCGCTTTGCAAAACTTCATAAGCTTTTTATATTTACAACTACGTGTCACTATATTCATGGTCATATTGGTTTAAGTGGATTTTACATCAATCATACCCCTTGATTTTTCTCACTTCATTCAATCGTCTATCTGCCTTAAAAACTATATCTTTTAAGCTTGCGAAATCAAATTTTTCAGAATCAAATTCTATGTTTATTCCTCAAACTTTGCTCTTTTCAATTACCGTCAAGGGAATATTACGCCATTTATCTGAATATTCAAATGTTTACTTTGTAAAGATAGCAAAATTACTCTGGATTTATACAAAGACTTATGCAAATCTGTACTATTTTTATCATAAATGTAATTTTTAACAAACAACGATAATAAATAAAAATATCAAAACTTATAAAATTATAATCGACTAACATGATATAATAGTTCTCAAAATTCGAGATATTTAATTATTTTTTAATCTAAAAACCCGCTGCCATGAATTCATTGTCCAATTAAAGAGCTCGTATATCCTGAAAGCTATCCAAGCAAGAAATATGTTCCATAATAATATGTTCCAAGAGGGAGAATTTATGATGGCTAGGATGAAGATCTCAATCAAGAATCGTCTATTTAATATTTGAACTATATCACGCGTCCTTTTGACAGAAAAGTCATGTTTCGATTTCAATTTTATTGTATTCATATAGACGATGCATGCGGTTTTCGTATCCTTTATATTTTATAAAGTGTGTATTATTACAATATCATTAATTCAATTAAAATGTAAGTCTGGTGCATTATTTACATATATTAATTTAAAAAAAAAAGTTAAATTAATTATTTCATAACTTGAAAAGCTGTATGTGAGCAAGGCTGCATTAATATTGCACGCAGAACAAAAGTGTGATTTTACTTTTTTTGCTAACATTGTTGGCCAAGGGCTATACGGCATACTATTATGCTAAGTAGCTGGAAATAAGGTATTCTTCCTGAGCAAGTTGAGGACAGGATATTTTTTAATCAACTTTTTTTTTACTCATTTTTCTCTCATGCATTGTTTGAAGGTATATAGAAATTTTCTTACAGTCATTTTAATTTCAAAAATATAAACTATACGAGCTTTTCAAGTTGGGAAAGTATATTTATTTACTGTCGTTTTATAAATTTATCATTCCATGATTAAATTTATTTTATTATTGTTGAATATATCCTATTTAAATATTAAGACGATTCTATTGTTCGCTTTATTTTCCAAAATATAGGATGAATAAATTGATCACTGCGAACGATGTATAAGCAATTTATTAAATCGCAACGTTTCGGGAGTTTTTATTACTCCCCTCTTCAGGCAAGGCTGAGATTTTTTGGTCACTTAGTCAAATATTAACATTTTTTGTGGAAATAATAATAAATACTTTTATTTATTCAAATTCCACGTCTTTCTCAACAGCATTCTTATCATTAGTAAAATTAAAATCAAAATCGAAAATGCTCACCTGAGTCCCGTGATATACATGGGAAGTCCATGCAACACGAGACCCAGGAAGAAGAGTGTTTCTCAGTGATGAATTTATTCATCCTATATATCCTATTTAACGCACGTGAGATATTTTGTTTTGTCTACACGTGGATCCTACAATTCAAGCTTCGTTTTAATGTTCGAAGTTGAAACGTAAATGCTTATTCAATAGTAGATATCGTAATAAGGAGGCTCGTATAGGCTGTAAGACTGCAGGCGGTGGTATTATAGATCAATGTACATACGTAACAAGGAATTTCTTTCAAAGAAATGAAACTCTATTGGATATTCTGAATGACATCTTCTTCATTTCCTTTTAAATTTTCATATTTAATCAAAAAATCTTGGCTGAATTAAGTGGTGGATATCAGAACGTAGTGAATATTTCAATTTCCACTTGAATGCATATATTTGAGCAGTTTATTCTTTTTTATAATTTAACAAATTTATTGATACTGTCTACGATAAAATATTTGCAGCTCTCAAAGGAAAATTAATAAAAGCAGTTTATTTTTGATTTTTTACATCAAATTTCGTTGAAAAAATATTTTGTTTTCATTATGTACAAACATACAGCGGAGTTTCACCTTAAATTTTTTTCAAAATAATTTGTAAACCAAATATTGAACACATGTTTGGAGGTGCTGTTAAATTCACGTAAAAGAATAAATTCAATTTTTGACAAGCTCAAAGCAATGTTCCACAGGATGTCATAAAATATTTTATTTTTCGTACGGAGTCAAAAAGATTGAATATTGAAATCTTATACATTAATAAATAAAAAATTGATAAAATACCGGAATACACATATTTATACTAGTATTATTATATTTCAATAAAGAAGTATTAAAAAGTTTAATAATGCGACGTTACTTTGAAAGTAAATTAAGAAAATTAATTAGTGTACAACCTGGGCTGACTAGTTTCCCCCATTACTACTTAATTTTAAGAGTTTTGCGTGCGCTTTATTCAATATGTAGAAATCGATTATAAAATGCTCAGTAAATGAAGCGAGAGGTACGTAATAATATTAAACCTCTGCGCAATTTGATGGTTCAAAATTAAATACTAATTCAAATTGATAGAACATAACAATTTTCGAAAGCAGTATTTTAATTAACAACATGTGTAAGTATGATTTACACAGTCAAATTTTCATGTAATGTAATTACCGATAAATGTGTACATAAAATAATTTATGCTTCCATGCATTAGCTCTTGCCTGCTTATAACCGAGTTTTTGACGACTTATGTTTCTAAGTACTAGCTGCTAACGACTGGCTAAACGTCCGCTTGGACTCATTAATTTTCCAGCAGAGACATCATATATAATTCCAACCAAAATTCTCGCTGTCCTTAACGTATTTCGAGTTCACGCGAAATACTTGTGAAACACATTTCTGAATAAAACATAAATGATAATTTCCAGCTTTCGCATAATGAAATTTTAATATCCACAATACAATTTTATACGACCTTTTATACCTAATAACGCATTATTCGATTCTCGGCATTAATAAAAAAAAAACACCGCATCGCAGATGAATCGAAATGAAGAAAAGAAACAAACTATTTGGTCGTCGTAAATCTGCTCACGACGAGCTCACAATTAGATATATACGCACGGTGCATCATTCAAGCAGTCCATTCAATCGCTAAGTACGATCCTGCAGCTTGAATATGTACAGTACCAAAGTGAGTACGAAAGTACAATGGGCGAATGCGCTGACAGAGGAGAGCTCGGGACTCGCGCGAACGATAATGCAACGCGGCGGTTGGTGACGCACCGGCCATAAACCCAAATAGATAAATTTCCCCGTAACGTCCATTGGACTTCAACGCTCTGGACGATGAACGCAGTCACGCGGGGGGCCCGATCCTTTCGCAGCGCTGCTTGATTTACACCGTTCAATAACATCGCACCGTCACACTGACCGCGCAACGAACGATGTGTATAACTCGTTGTTGCGTGTAAGGTCTTACCGTTAATGGTAATTGCGTAGTTTTGTGAATTAGACGGGGAGAGAGCTGTAAATTTTATGGCCAGACCTGACGCGTGCGTTTTTTCCTATGCGCACCGAGAATGTTCGATCGAATGTATTTGCAGGATTGAATAGTTCTCGGGCGGTATATTTAAGGGAGATGAATCGCACTCGGATACGTCGGAAGATTAGTGGAAGCTGCAGGAAATGCATCTCGGGTACGGGTCCGAGCGAGCCATGTGTAGGTATATATAGGAGAGCGGAGAAAACATCGGTCGAGAAAAATAGGAGACGAACGGATGTAAACTTTTATGGCGAGCTGCCAGATAAACGCACGCGAGCAACGTTTACTGCGAACCTATGATATGGTCTTTACGATCCAGTCCACTCGAATATTATTCTTTCATTTTTTTCTTCTTCTTCTTTAAGACTGGAATCAGCAGTAAATTCTATCTGGTAATACCCACGAGTGGAATATGAATTGTCTTCATGGACTCGAATCGGCAAGAAAATAACCCAAATAATGAGTTTCTTTTTATATACCTATATAAATATAGGATGAGGTACTGACTTAATCGAATCGAGTCCTCCGAGTTATCCATGCGGAAGGAGAAGATGATGTTCAGTTCGTTTGATGTCGAGCCACTGAGGATACGTACAATTTGAATTATATACGTGCAGGGGGAGTAGGTTTTGATCCGATGGCTCTTACACCAAGGGAAAAGTGTAATATACTGTTCACTAGTTGCAGCAGAGGAGTATATGTGAAATCAATCGAAGCGAAAATAATGGGCTTGTGAAGTTATCGTTGTAATTTAACGCTGAATATTTATAGGTTGATGCCTCGATTAATGAAGTATAGATGCAAATCTATGACGAAATTCTATATTTAATGGGACATTTGCGTTTTATCGACAATTTATGTTATAAGTCGATCGGAATTTCCAAAAAGCATGAAAACCGTTGATTTAATAGATCAATAAGTGCAACAATTTCCCCGGGTGAAGATAATTTCTGTGCAATTGCGTGTACAATTTTATATAGTTATGTAAAATTTTGCAATAGATTAATTCTTATAAAGATTAATATATAGGTATATATGGTATTTTAATATATATATGTATATATATATATATAAAAGAGTGTATTATCACACTTGTAAGTGATAGTAGATAATTTTGGATAATGAAATGAAGTAGATGGATTTATACCAATATAAAGGTTGCATACAATTATATATCACTGTACCTATGAAACTTTATTCAATTGTTTATCATTGTATACAAATGAATGGATAATTTGATAGTTATAAGTGTACACAATTGCACATATTCTACGTATGTGTATATAAATGTATAAGAATATACATGATTATACATACAATTATATATAAGCAGCATCCATATGTATTAACACATATCTATACACTCTTATACAACTCATATATATATACAAATCATTTTTACTCGGGTAACTTTCATCAAGAAGTGCACAATCGCTCAAAAGTCGTGCCCAAGATCAGACATGAAATCTCTACATAGAATCTAAAACCGAACTCTACAAGGACATCTCATTGAACTCGAAGCGAATATCAGTCATATCCATCCTCGTCTACATATATATTAGCACCGGCTACACGATAGCGATGTTTATTACGACACTCCAATGAAAGCCTGCAATCGTTCATATCGAAGACGTGCCTTCATTCAATGCAGAATTTAATGTCGCCACGCGCGCGAGGCCTTCAATAATACCCGGACAAATGGCGCAATCTCTCTCTCTCTCTCTCTCTATATATATTTATATATGGCACGCGCAGCAGAGATTTGTATGCGAGAAAAAAAGTGCAGGCGAATCGGATTGACGCTGAAAATTCGATTAGGTACTTTCGAAAGCGCTTCGATTTTAATTTTCGGTTCTGCGCGTAAACGCTTACTAACGCGATATTGTTAAACATTGTGTTGGAATTCCAATCCATTTTTTTTTCTTTGTTAATATTGAAGATAGGTTAAATATTCGAGCTCTGCCTTTGTGCGATATCTGCTAAAAATAACACCATTCGACATTTTTGAAAATCAATGCATGTTTGGTTCTACTGTTTCGGTTGGAAGTAAGTATAATGTTGCGCTGTTACATTCTGTTCGTTAAGTGGATTATCAGAAACTGATAAATTGGTGCAAATTGTACTTTTAAATATATTTAATTTATACAAGGAATCGGAATTATCACAATATATGTTACATTTAAATAAAAATAACATAATGTAATTTTAATTAGGTATTTATATACACGAGCTAGGAATTCGTTAAGGTAATCAAATCAAGGCCATACCTTTCAGAGTAACCGCGAAATTCCGGGTCTTAGCCACGAATCTCGAGCTCACTTTTCTCAATGGAAGTTTCGATCTTAACCGAGGATTTCGGTCCAAGTGGAGTAGCTCGATTGTATTCAGACTAGACAGTGTCTAACTAAAAGTTTGGCTTCGACTACAGGATTTCGACGCTAATTTCTTTTCGACGTAATTGAAAAACACACATTTAATTTGCGTATAAAATTTATAAAACAAACTTTTTATTTAAATGGTTATTCAAATTTGAATTATTGAAGAAGGTCTATTAAAATGGCAAAATCGTATATAAAGGATTAAAAATCTTGCGGATTTTAGAAATTTTTTTAACCTTTAAGAAAGCGAGTTAAGTAATCGATCTATAGTTTTTCGAAAGATATATGCGCCTACTTTCATTTATTTTGCATGAAGCACACCTTTAACGTATGGCGTTATTTAGAAAGCATTAATTTTTTAAAATCAGAGATATATTTCTGCTCTAAACGGAGGAGCTTCAGGATACACTTAACCTAACAGTTATTTTCTTTTTCCCTTTTCTTTTATACATAAATCTTCGAACACTGCATTGACATTCCACGTTAAAGTTACATCGGATCTTTTTTTTTCTATCGACCCAGTAAATATTTGGCAAATTAGTTTCTAGAAAATGATAAAGAGGTGGGAAGGGTAAAAATGTCCAATGATATTAAGTGAGCATATATACCGATCCTATCGATATACGGATGCATCGCGTCGCGTGGGGATGATCGATCCTGTGAATACAACAAACAAATTACAATTAATTTCCCATCCAACTGTTCTTTTTCCGCCTCGTCCGCGCATAATACAATTTCTAAAGCCATAAAAAAAAACAATACTGTTTCATCCTAACGCGCTATAAATAGCGTCACCTTTCTCGCAAACTTTAATAAACCCTGGCATTATACAACGAGTATAGTCTTGCAACGTCTGACTGTACTCGGGTCCCATCTACTAATAGCGGGACGAAAAGAAAACATAAAAAAAAGAAACAATACCAAAAACTGCCGTTGATTATCTTATCTGCCTTACGGCCAAGTCGTAGTAGGGGGTCGCATAATCCCCCATATTAAATACGTATCAGCATCTACAGGGTGATGGAGCGCGCAGCCGTTTTCGTCCCTCCGGCTGTAATCCCAAGCCCGTAATCCCAGATATATATGCGTCTACGTGTCGAATTCTCGCGATGTACAAACAGACGAGAGGTTCAGCGAACCTCGTCTAAAGATGAATATGGATAAGGCCCTGGGATATGCACCGTCGAAGATATTTCGAGGAGAAAAGGGGAAGTGCAAGCGTATTTTTTTTATTCGCTTTGTTTTATAGGATTTGGCGGGCTTTTTTGCGCGTCGTGCGACTCTGAGACCTGTAAATGGATTACGCGCTCTCTGTCGATAATTCCCTGTCGAGGTGAGCGGAATCGCACTCGGGGTATGGATTCTGCACTTCTGACGCTTTTTACACGTAACGATCGTTCGAGAAGGTGAGTCGTTGAGATTTTTCGGATAAAATATGTGTATACAGTCGAAAAATACTGTATACGGGAAAGCTTTTTTTTAACGAACCGAAACTAAATTCGTCGATTCGTTCGTCCTGCAGCCCAACAAAGTTGGACACGCGAATGAACTGCGCACACCAAAGTTACACACGCGCGGCGGCTGCAGTGGGTGTTACATTCTCTCCGGAGCCAAACGCTACAACGTCAACATTGCTCAACTGCTGAGTCCGCGATGATGACCGAGCAACAAAGTTCAGAGCACGAGATTGATATTTTAATCGGGCATTTACACCCACCCATGCATATCGTAATAATGGAAATGCCAGTGTAGTCCCACATGCAGTCTCGCAAACTATATACACCCACTTTGCGCAATTGCAAACACTCGTTTGGCGAAGCGAAATGCTCTCGGGCAATGCTGAATCGCGTCACGATTATTTCAATTACGATTGTGAGTTATAAAATCCCTCGGACTTTGGATTTATCTATTATACGGCAAAAGTGGCAGTTTTTACAATGGGGACATAGGATTGGAAATATATAGGGGCGATCTATTCGGTGCGAGCACGTACTCGAATAGAATTCTTCGATTTACGATAGGAATTACTGTGATATGGACTGGAAGCGTTGGGAGGACATTAAAAAGCGCGCTCGAGCGAGTCTAATAAAATTAACCTGATAGCGGATAACGAAAAATTAGTGAGAATCGGGGTAATCGAAACTTTAGCGACTACTGGTCATGCGATAATCATTGAGTATTGAAAAATGTAATGCTTCGAGGTAAGGAGAACTCGGTAGGCGGAGAAAATTAATTGATCCTGTTGAGTAAATTTTAACTGCGCACATTTATATACGGTATGGTAATAAACCCGGCTAATATTTGATTTTCCTCAACCACGATTTCTGAATAGCTACGAGGTTATAATTCATCGCCATAGTGGATATCACTTTTACCCCGAAAATGCAAATTACTAATTAACGAAATTGAAAGGCCTGGAAAGTGTATTAAATGCAAAATTCTCCTTGACGATAATCACGATAACATCGCGCATATCTTTAATTCATGAGACAAAGTATCACCGAAACACGACTCGGAGGGGGGGTTCAACCGACACTTTTTACACCTTCCATTATTACCATATACTCGAATATCCTTTCCAAGAAGCGATAAATTAATGCATTGTTTTACAATTCCTGCTTTCTCATGCTTTCTATAGGTACATACAAAAAAGAAAAAAAGCTCGGGTCCGAGTGTCGGCGTCTATCGGCTATAAAATCGCATTAAAATACATACGTATAAAGAATCCGTTTCGCGTCGCGTCGATTGTAAATCCTCCCCGACTGGGGAGAATTAGAAGGGAAGAAAGAAAGGGAGAGAGTCGGAGCGAAACACACGCTAACGATATAAACTAACGCGAGTGCAGCCGTTGCGCGGGGATTAATGAAGGTCAGCCACGGTCCTACAGCTGCACGACTATACCCCACTTATTACGTGTATATACATGTATATGTGGGTAGGTTTCGCGGAGTGTGCGGAGCCCGATTGCCGATGCTCACGTGTGCAGTATTATTGTGCTTGTTTTAAATGCTCGAGCGTGGATTCGAGGGGTGGGCTTGATGATGTATTCGTTTTAATCAGTTTCTGTGGTGGCTAGTAGTTTTGATTTAACGCATAAGAAAGTTTAGGTCAATGGGTATAGTTTGGACGAATGATCAGTTATCGAGACTGACTTTAGGTCAGCTTTAATCTATGAAATGACTCTAAGCATGCTAGAAGAATTAAAGTTAGATTTAATTAAAAACACTACTATCGGGACAACAATATACATGTCTTACTAAACTTGTCTGTAATTTCAAAATAAGCATTACTGATTTAATCAATATTTTTTCGACAACCTCGAAACGAAACTTCTGATAATATATTTGACTGGAGTCTTATTATCTTCTTTTCCAAATAAAAAATAGGGGGAATTTAAAGAAAGAATAATTTTCACCTTCTACGCGTGAAATTCGCACACGAAAGGCGTTGCTCCGCCTAAGGCACGACATATCCACCCTGTACGCACTCTATTCAAGTCATGCTAATTCCATATCCCACCCGACTCTAATTCAAATATCACCCAACTATACGAAAGCGTCTAAAAAAAAACTCTATCTCACGCCTCCATCCGCACGCAGGAGCAGCTGACACGCACTAGCCGCAAGTTCACCGACACGCGTCGCGCCACTTTTTATTCTCCCTACACGACGCGACGACATTGCGCTCGCGAGACGCGCTAATCTAGGGCTTTCTCAAACAAGAAGGATATACGTATATATATAAAGTTGATCGATTTTCATTTCAATGGCTTGGAACCCCGACCTCAAGTCATTATGCATGTATTGGCGGCTCTTAGGAAGTGCGACTTTGCATAGCCTGATAGACGAGAATAGAATGAGGCTCGAGGGGCGCTTTGAGAGGCTGATTTTCTCGCGTGCCTCAGCTTATGTGCTATTATAATACGGGCGGATTCTCGATTTGCTTACGGTGAACGAGCCTCGATGCTAATTTTTCGAATTTGCAGGAAAGTGGCGTTTGGTTGGGAATGTGAAAAGTATACGTTGAATGTACCAAAGCACAATAGGCTTTAGAAGAGACGTTAAGCGTTCTATATAACCTTTTTCATTGAAATTTTCACTGCAGTTGTAAATTATTCACTTTACGATCAGCAATAAAAAATACGAGATATATCGATGTTATAATTTATTAGTACCATTGATATTTATATATATTGTTCACTGTGTGATGAAAGGAAATTCCAGCACGTGAATTCAAAATCAGCTTTCCTTTGAGCCTTTGAAATCCAACATATTTCAATGTTTTAATTTATCTAATAAAAAAATTTCGAAATTTATAAAAATACCATCGCTACGAGATTCCTAAATTGCAATTACAACTATGTAATAGTCTTCTATAATCCCAAATTCAATTGTAAAAGTTTAGTACACGTCGTCATATCGATATAACCCTTCCAATCCACTCAAAACTGTTTTATGCAATCGATTAATCAAAAATAATCCACAGATGTCTTCCTCCGCGAGCAACGATCCCGCACGCCTATACAATCCCAATATCCCAACCACTCCCAGCATCGCCGCCGCCGCAGCAGCACTTTGTCTTACTTTCGCTTGACCTACTCGTACACATCGTGCACGTACAGAAAGAGAGAGAGAGAGAGAGAGAGACGAGTCGCATTTTGCATGAGAGAACCGTTGCCAAGGCAGCAATTCAGCGCGGCAGAAGAGAAGTTGCACCGCGGCCGGATTAAAAAAATCCAAGTAGAGTAGTTCCATTTTTCACCGCTGCAGTCGTGCACCAAACTCCGCGAAACAATCAACTTGGAAAACTGCACCGCGTCGCGGTTTTTATCTCCCGAAAAGCTCCGAAAACTTTCTTATACCGCCTTAATATCGACGGCGCGACCGACTACTTTGTGGATATTTATTCATTAGTTTTGCTCGGCTAAGAATCGAACTGGTCCATCCCGACTGTGACAAATTGTTGCGGCGGCGTCTAGAATCTGGATTTATTACACCATATAGCGAATTTCAAAACTTGCGCACTCAATTCTTCCGGGTATAAAGAGAATGAATTGCACGCTTCCGATGGAGATTCTCGGAAGCAGGTATGCGGTATCGTAACTTTTAGGATGATGTAGAGATTACTTTGTTTATCGATATGCGCGCGTTTGTCTCTCCGCGACTGTTGCGAATTTTTCTTCGGTGTATTATGCAATTATTTTTTACGTAGTTTTCACGGGTCAATTTTAGCGTTGCGGTGAAATAGTAGATTTTCTTTATGCAGCAAACGTGAGTTTAGAGAGGGGATATTGTGGTCGAGATGCTGTCGGGTCAGTCAAGCTGCGCAACGTCAAATTTCTCTAGAATAACATGCTCTGGCGCGAAAGCTTCCAAGATAATCCGAGACTCGAAATAATACCGACCTATTAACCACTGTCTATACCTACAAAAGTAAAATTAACTCATCCTCTCTATAACAAACTATCACCAATTCAAATTCAAAATTATAATCAAGAGAAAAAAAAAAGTAGATTCATGAATTTTCTCCGAGTTCATATAGGAAGAGAAGTGTAATATAGAATACAAAGTACGCGATGCAGAAAATAGCATTCGGTAGAGTTCGAAAATTTTCATAAAAGATCAGCCAGACATTTTTCCCCGATGGCTCGCCATGCATGTATATATATATATATATGCGGACGGTTTTACTTTGTGTTTCGCAAACATGTTTCTAGACGCCGGCACTGCACACCGACGAGCGGAGAAATATTTGAAAACCAAATTATAATCCGAGAGAGACCTGCGATGCCTTGAAAACGCGGGCAGAGAGTCGAAACGGAAGCTTCGCGTTTTTACTTTTTCTTCGTTCATTTCTTACTTATACGAGAATAATGTTCGCTTTCATCTCGGTATTCATATACTTATATCATATATATGTATTAATGCGTGTATTTAATTATGATAATATTAATTACTTGATTTAATGATGAATAATTTTATGAATTGGATAGTATTTGATTCATGTGCGAATTGATTAATGTGTTGTATTTTTTATTATTGATTGAATGTTATCATTTTAAAGAATTCTTCGTCACATCCGATTTGATGCGAAGAATATTATGTTTCGATACAAATGTAGTCACGTAGAATATAAAATTATGGATTCACGAGGATGTGCCATTTTACGAACTTAGACTCGATAAACTTTATTTCTCAATTTTGAGTGACACATATATATAAATTCTGCTATACAATTTAAAAGTGCTTGGAAGTAACGAATAGAATTAATATCGTTTATAGAGCTTAATATATCTTTTATATTAAAGTGAAAAAAACGTATCTTATAATAGTAGAATTTATTAATGCCTTTACTTATAATGAATAAATATATATATTTATTAACACTTTTTTATTGCTCAGAAAGGGTTAACGAATATCAACGAGCTTATAAAGTATAATAGAATTAAATGTACACTTATTATTTGTAGTATAAAACGTTTCGTAGAGCGAAAAAATTTGTCCAGTCATAATAATGGCCGTAATATTTCCACTGCTCAAAAATGTACCTTAAATAAAAATTTCTGTATTCTAAACGGTTCAACATATTATACTTTTCCGAGTTTCTAAAAAATATGCATATCACTTTGGCATACATATTTCGACAATACAAATTATTCGATGAATCCAATTCCATAAATCAAATGATATGCTAATCACAAAATGAGTTTCATATACAATAATAAACTATTGATAAATTAGAGGAATGCAATAATGATCCCATTGCATTCCTCTAATTTATTCTACCTAATAAATCGCTTGAAATTGACAAACTTCAATGTCGCTATTATAACGAGCACCGAGCCAAGCCTCTAAACGAATAAACGATAACACGATTACCAATACGAGCTCTAAATGCTCGTCTATATTTTACCTCCAATAAGCGTTATAAATTGTTCATTCGTTAAATCCAGTCGACAGCTCATTACTTGTACACTCAAAAGTCTTTATCGCGCGCATCAAACGTCGACCCTGGCAAAAAGAAAAATCGCTCGCGCACGCGATACACACACGTAGGAAAAAGAGGCAATACTCGCATAGTCAGACCCCAACGTTTCAATATTTAAAGCGCGCAAGACGCGACGGTATAACGCCGAGTCGACAATGAAGAATAAGAGGAGCTGCGCCGCTAGTGCGAGAAAGAAACGACGCGTAGAAGATAAAGAGCCAAGTCTTCGTCGTTGTCGTCGTCGTCGCCGTCGTCCTGGAGGATGAAATATTGAAGGCGCCATGCCTCCGCGTATATGCGTGTGTTATAAGAGCGCGTCGGGACGATAACGGAGGAGGGTTTTTTCTAGAAAGTAGTAATAAAGGCTTCCGTCGTCGGACGTGAGAAGTGACGAGTTCTCTCCCTTTCTCTCTCTGCCCTTTTTTTGCCGATCGAGGTTAAGTTACGGTGGCGTTTTTTACTTTTTCATAAGGTACTCAGCTGATTGGTATATGTTTTCATCCGGTGGTTTTGGAGAAATAATTAATTAGCGGTGGGTTTGATAAACGACGGTGTGTAGCTTTTGATGGGAGCAGTTTATTGGACGAGAGTCTGTTCCAAGACATGAGCTTTTATTATCTCGTGCAAAATGCAGATGAGAGTTTGTATATTCATAGTACTTTACTCTCTCGTCATTCGTCGAATTTACGTTTTACGAAGGAAACAGATATACCACAGGGGATATATCAAAGTCGCGCCGTTTATTACCGGGGATGTCGGAGCCAAATCAACACCTCGTAGTTTTCGGTATATACGGGAAATTTGCGAACTTTCCATCGTTCCTGCACAAAAACATTCTCTGGTGCTATTGACCGGTTATTTTAGCCGGGAGTACCCGCAATTAGTTTATTCTAACCTAAACGAATAAGTGATCTCACTGAGTCGGCGCTGGTATCAGGTGGGAATATCCCAAGTCAGTGAGAGAGTTTAGATTAAAATAAAAAAAGTGTAGGTATTCCTGGCTAAAATAATGAGTCAATAGCACTAGAGAATTTTATTGTCAACATTTAGAAACCACTAGGAAGGATGGAAAATATGTAAATTTTACGTATGCCGATAAATGCTGTTCCATTTGAAAGCTAATTTGGCTCCGACATGCCCTTAACGAATATTTTTGGCTAACCGTAAAAGTGGTCGGTGTGGCTTACTCTTGGAGGCTCAGCTGTTTTACGTAGAAGCAAAACACTTGGCTTTATGCGATTTCGGTTACTTCGACGAAATTGCGTGTCGTTATAACAGGGAGCCGGAGCGCAAAAACACTGCAGAGCTCCGAGTGTGCTTCAGTAGACTATAAACACGCTAATTTTTTAGCTTCACGAAAAAACATACACTGAATAATTCACATTCTTTGTGCCGGACTGATTAAAGAAATCCACTAGAAATAAGTGAGTATCTTTATAAATGTTAATCAGGGCAGGTGGAGTGAATAAATAATCTATGCATTTACTCATGGATAATATATTGTATGAGAGTATATGATAGTTACAGCGGGCAGGGCGTCTAGGCACGATAATGCATTTGGGCTAACTGACGGGCGGACCCCCAAAAATAAGAGCGAGAGTGGGGACAAAAGACATTGACGAGTATAACGAGTACGAGATGTCAAGTGCTCGCCTAACGGAGTCTCACCCATTTAATTCGCATTGACGCAATAAATCGTTCACTCGATAGATAATTGAATGACTATTATAACCTGTAATATAAGTTGATATTTATTTATTAATTACATATAACTGCACCAATTTGAATGTGAAGGGTACTTGATTTTTCATGGATAAAATTTTCGTGTAATCATGTCAACTATAAATTATCGTGAAATTAATCGAGTTATTGGGAAATGTGAATATAGTGTCGTCAAGATTCGAGAATATCACACGACTCTGCGTAACATATATATATATATATATATTCTTTTAGAAGATGCCGCTCTAATTAAATAACACACAATTTCCTACGCGTTGAATGTTTGAAACAAAGATTTTCCAACACGGCATACGTCTGGCACTCGAAACAGTTACGCATTCAATTAGTCCACAAAGAAAAGTGCACCTTCGCCATGAATCCCATGTCACATTTCAATTTCCCAGTTGGAATTCATATCTCCGGCAGTGGGTCTCGAGCAGAAAGAAAATCCTTGGCGGTGCCACTCAGCAGTCGAAGCTTCTCATTTCTTTCTCCTCCTCCCCCCTTAACAAAAGGCTCTCGCGATATACGGGGGGTTATAGGAGATATGCGCGCAGTAGTACGAGTCCGACTCCGTTCAGTCATCGGCTTCCATCGCAATTGCCCCTCCCTTTCGTCTGGCGCTGCGCACAACTCGTCAAGGGCTTATAAAGTCTCGCGTACAGTACCTACTGCCTCGATCGACGACTCGCTGCTCTGTACTTAATTGAAAGGATTCTCAGCAGAGTTTATTGTGTTTTGCCAGCTGGAGCCGGTGCATGTGGCCTCTATAGAGTATAGTTTGACTTTGACGACTGGAGAAAAACGTTTGGTTCGCTATAGAAACCGAAGGGAGTCTTTTTATTCAAGTTTTCCTTGGCCTGGTACAGCTGCGCGGGAGAGAGGGTAAAATTGACTTCTCTTTCGTTGACGCGCGCGAGCGTCTTTTGAAGAAAATTTGTTCACTACGACGAAACGTTCGATTCAGTGTATTTTTACATCCCGTTCGTGTACAGCTTTTAGCGCGATGTCTATATATATCGCAGCACTATTTGCGTAGCAAATGGACATATTGAAATGGCAATTTGATGTTGTCAAGGTGCCCGTTGTCAACGCGAAGATATCGAACAGTCCGTATACAATACGTTGTACACGTTGTTACGCGCGCTGTTTTCAAAGATTCGTATCCCAACGACTATAACGAAGCTCTGATACAAGAGTAATTATAAAGGCGATCGAGCGCGAAACTATGCGTGAGCACAAATTAGATGCCATCGCGTTTCGAACCTTGGAACAAGCGGCTCCTCTTATCGAACTCTTAATTTTTCCCTGTATTTTTTTCGACGTTTACTCTTAATCGAGCCGAAACTACTTCATTAACTTCATTATTTACCAACTACTAGTCGTGCTCGATAAATTTTTCGTGACGGCACGGTGTTATATCGTTGTTCCTAATCGACCTTATAACAGGCCATTAATTTAACAAGATTCAATCTGCAATTATTATCCGGCAATAATGTGCCACTGCGTCGCTTAACCGTCTGTGTATAGAGCTTCTGGCTAATCCAGTCGAAATGAACGCGCTGTATAGCCTATATAAATCATGCACAAGAGCCGCGAATATAGCTTCTAAATTATATTGCCAAGGAGACACACGGCAAATGTAAATATCGTGGTTGACGCGTAAACGACGAGTCAATGCACGCGCGTTACATTATATTACATCGAGGAAATGTATATATATTGCCTTCGAAAACGGCAGTACGCGAGACCATAAATAACCGATTTGCAGCATTTCTAAGGCAAAGCTCCGCGTCTAGACTCGCATTACTCACGAGCGCTCTGGCTAATATATATATATAGGCGGTGGTGAAACGTACGCGTGGAGAGCCGCGGGTTATAGAATTCATCTCGCGTCGACGCGCGCTTTTTCCACTTTGGCAACGGCCAGACGGTTCTCCGCGGCGCAAAGTAGTTTTTCTCGCGACGTAAGTGCAATAGCCGCTGCTAAGGCGAACTGTCATTGCATGTCCGTAAGCGCAGTTTCAATTTATCGAATGAATTCCCCCAAAGTAGATCTTGCAATAAGCTTGTCTTCGCAACAAGCATTTTATCACATATAGGTATTATACTATACACGTACTAGGGCATTAGAGCTGCGGTATCGCGTTGCGCAAAGTACACGCCAGCTATAAAAATATTCTAGTGCGCTGAAGAATAAAGTTAGCCGAAACATCGTGTGCGCGCTAAAGTGGCGAGGATATGCCGGGACGTATTTTTTCTCTTAACATAAAAGCTTTGATGCAGTAAAATTATTCAAATTCGCCAGTGCTTATGATTACGTGCAAATGTACGGGTGGTATGCTTATTTACAGCGGCTCGAAGTTTTACTCTCGCGTGACTACGGATAATTTGGATGGGGACGTAAAGTAGATATGTAATCCGAGGTGACAAGACGAGAATATGAAGCCGCGAGTTGAATTAAATTAAATTATATTATAATTAAAATCAAGTTTTAATACGAAAGGCGTTATTTCGGGTGCTGCAAGCGTGAAACAAACTATTGGATAGAACGATCAAATAATTCATGCGAAACAAAAGTATAATAATCATAACAATATCATATCAATGAAAATTTCGGGGTGGTCAGCGTTAATTCTGAAAAGATATGAAAGTTTGAACTTCAACTAATTTGCTACTCTTGTTCGCGAATGTGTTAATTCTTACTGGGTTTGTGGAAGATCTTTGGAAAGATTCTTCTCGATCATCGCGATGAGATAATGTAAATTCACAAAAGTCTAACGAAAATATTCGTATAAAAAGCGGGTATACCTACTACGTTAATCGATCATTTATAATAGAAATATATTTAATAAAAAAGCTCTGTGTCCTAAATCGCATGTGATTGTACATCTATATATAGCTACTAAGTGAAATATCGCAGCTTCTATTGCAACTTTCAGTATACCTAAAATTATCCGCATCATTGAAAATACCAAACTATTTCAAGTTTATATAATTCAGAAATCATTTTATATATTTATTTAGTTGGTATATGAAAAAGTACAATTTTCATCTTTTGATCTACATTTATGGAAAACCTAATGAATGCCTCGAATAAGCTTTCATCGTGATAAATACTAAAAGAACCGCATTATTACGCAGAAAATGATATTTTTAATTTACCTGAAACATCATAAACAAATGCGAGAGAAAAGATTAAATTAATCCGAATTAGAAGAGCAGAATGAATTAAAGCGTATCATATGCAATAGCTGGCATTCCTGGATCACGACGTGATTTGATAAACATACCTTGGCTGCGAACAATATGCACAAGTAAGTGGGAATTTACTTATCTCGGGGGTACGCGGAACACCTTACCAATGCAATACACGCCCCTGGAATGCAGTAATCGGATGTGTGTCTAAAGGAAGTAACGAAGAAAAATGTGCCTATTCGTGCGCTTATGGAATTCTAATGCACGCGTATATATACATTTCGCGCACAAGTCTTCATTTCACCTAATTTCCCCGATGCATTCATTAATGCGGTATTATTGTTTGATTGAGGGTTGCGCTATATATCGATCTGCTTCTGTAACCGAACCTTTTTTTTCTCGCTGGTTTACGGGAACGGGAATAGAAATTTAAAAAATCTGCCCCAAATACTGATGCTGATGCTCAGTGCCTTGAAATTTTTTCACGTAGTGAGTTATTGATAAAATATGCTCGCAATTGTAAACGACTACTCTGTTGGATTAAAAACGTCCAAATATTTAAATAATTTGTAACCAATTTGTACTTATTGCCTAAAATTCCTCATTGATTTAATAATAATTTCATAGTCTATCTCAGCGGGGGGGAATAAGATGGCCGCCGCCCAGCAAACACGTGAAAAGAGTGCATGCTCGAAAAAATAGAGTAGAAAGTGAATTTAGAGGGAAAGTTGAGTGCTAGTGAGCAAAATAACGGAAAGTGTAATAAAAGCTTCGGTTTTAAAAGAGTTGGGAAAGAAAGATAAAGTCAATAAGAGAAGAAAGTACGGAGAAAACCTGGAATAGAAAAGTGAGGTTAGAAAGGGCTAGAGAATGAGGGGTAAGGGAGATTGGAATCTGAGAAATAGGATATATAGAATATTAGAGGTAAGGAAAAGAGATATAAAGAAAGGAAGAGACACAAGGGGGAAAATTAAAAAGGCGAGGTAAATATTGGAAGACGCACTAAAGGAAATACTGGAAGATAGAGAGGATATAAAAGAGCGTATGGAGAAGAGCATGAAAAGGAATAACAAATCAACAAAAGAGACAGAGGAAAAGGTAAAAAAATGCCAGGAAGAAATGGAAAAACTAAAGCAAAAATGGGAAGGACACGAGACCAGATGCAAAACCGAACGGAAGAATGAAGACGAAAGATTGGAGGACATAGAAGAAAGGATTGAGGGCTTGGAAAATAACAAGAAGCTAACAGAAGAATAAAACAATGGAATTATAACAGGGATTGAAGATTGGGACGACGAGAGTGTGATAGAAGAAGAAGTCAAAGGGTGGTTTGAAGAAAAGTTGGGAATTAATCCGAAAATAAAAAGAGTGTGGAAAATAAGGACAAAGAAAAGTATGATAGGAATAGAATGTGAAATTTGGAGCGAAAAAAAGAAAATTATGGTGAATAAAAATAAGTTAAGAGGAACCATGGTATATATAGAAGGGGACCTAACAAAACAGGAAAGAGAAATGCAGTGCAAAATTAGAGAAGAGATAAAAAGCTTGGAGATCAAGAAAATTTAAAGGGAAACTTACCATTAAAATAGCATACGGAAAGCTATACGTTGGAGAGTATCTTTTGGCATGGGATGAAGAGGAAAATGATCTAATCTGGATTGATAAGGGAACTGAAGAGGTATCGAGAAGAGTGAGAAAATAAAACAGAGGAAGAAAAGAAAATAGAAGAAAAAAAAAGAATGGAGGACTAGGAGAGACAAAAGGTAAAAAAGGAAAAAAGGAAGGAATAGGAAGAAAGAGTAATCAGAGGTAAAAGAGAGTGAGGGTAAGACCCAAAGAAGGGAAAGTGAATCATAAGCAGAAAAAGGTAGAGAAAGAATAAAAAATACTGGAGGAGTGAGAGAGAAAAGGAACATAGAGAAGGAAGGTATAACAGCCCTAAGCGAGACAGAAAGATGAAAAGAAAGAAGACAAGGGTGAAGAAGAAAGAAGAAAGAGAAGAGTTGAATAAATACATTAGAAAGAAAATAGGACGAGATAGAGAGCAGGTTAGATAGAAATAGAAAAAGAAAAGAGATATAAAATAGAGCGAAAATAGACAAATAGGAAAATGAAGTATTTTAGAATAGAGAGAGAAGGAAAATGCTGGACGGCGACTAGAAGGAAATAGATTAAGGAATGATACAAGTACAATTTTGTATAAAATTTGTAAAACATAATGTTAAAATAAAGATGACTACTACTACTAGTCTATCTCAGCAATCATTTTAATCGACACATTTTATTGTTCGCAAAAAGGAAACTGTAGACAATACACCAATGATATTTTACGTAGCGCATTCCATATGGCATTGCGAGCTCAATTCTAAAAATTAATCTAATAATATGATGGTGTAAGACAAGCAGACGCGGTCATTCAGTCGTGCACGGAGCTGCGGGACTCGGATAAAAAAGGAGGATCGCGGCGCAATGCTGAATGCTAATGAAACCGGTGCGCTGAATAAGTTCACAAAGAATTTTATTAAGTACGAGAGAATGTTTATTTACGGGGCCGGCTTTGTGTTTTATTCGCTACGAGCTCTTTTCTTACACCGACATTCAATGAACCCATTCAGTGAACTCTCTGGTACATCATTAATTTGTTGTTCTAATTTAGTTTGTGTTATTCAATTAGGTTATATAAAATTAATATATTATTCCAAGTTGCGTAATATTTGTCCTATAGTGAGGGATTTAATTAATACCGAGGGAAAAAAATTTTAATTAATAAGCAATCTTACGGAAAACAAAGATGGACGCTTATTACGGGGTTTGCGTTACGGTGCCGCATTTTATTAAATTTTCACCCGTCAACACGTGTATGCATAATTTTACAATTGACATACTAATTGTTTTGACGCTGGTCAGCACACTTTGTAAGAAATATATGAAGCGCGAAAATTGTTGCACACTATTATCGAGACACGCGCGTTTTGTGCGCGTCCACCATTCGAACATTTATAACACTTCCCAATCTGCCCCGGTTCAATAATGAAGCCCGGAGTCGAGCAGAGCGACGTACTTTTTTATGCAATTAATCAAAGCTGCGCGAGTAATTGCCTTGTCGATTAAACAAATATGAAAATGATTATGATGTTTAATTTGATGCAATGATGAGAACGTGATTTCGTTCGCGAATTTCGGTCAGCGGCGCAAAAACTTGTACAGAAACCAAAAAAATGGCAGCGGCGTAATTACAGAACTTTTCTATCGAAATAATCGCCCAGGCGAAATATTAGAAATGTCAGCGTCCATACCATACACACAAAAAAACGTATTTCCCACTTGCGCGAGTTTATTTTTCACCCCTTTTCCCAAAGCTGACGTATACCGAAAGTCGACGCATTTTCCCCAACCCAACCCTTACAATCAAGAATCGCATAAACATCTCCCTTTGATGCTCATATTGCACGATCGACCTCATTTTATTCATCGACGCGCTTTTCGACACAAATCCATATTTTCCCAGCTCGCGGGACGGACAAAGAAAAAGTTCCTCCAAGCATTAATGTTTGAGGATTTGGACGAGACGCAATGAATGCATGAACGAATTGAGCTATGTGCTGTCGAGGTGATTTATCGGTTCGATATGGTAATGAGCATTAATAAGGCAAACGGACGAGGAGATCCTGCATTCGAGTCATGAGTTTTAATGTTTCGTTCGATGTAGTCTCAAATTGGGGTTTGTTTTAATGACTATTGGGGGATGGAGAACTGTTTGTGTAATGGTTTCAGGATGGAAATAGAACGTTACTATGAGGATTGGAGGTAAACAGGACAGATGCGATGCCCCCGAACCGCACATACACATTTTTATAACCGTGGATCGATTTTTCATGACCCAATTTGACTATTAATATAAAATTATTTACTCGTATTGAAACATCGATAAATAAAATTCAAGAATCATAGAAATAATTATTTTGGTATGTTGATACGGTTCTCAAAATTTATCTAATCAAACAATTATCTATATTATAAAAGTTTCTCACCTCGAGTATTTGTTTTCAATTGACAGATTATCATAAAAGTCATGAATATTCTAATTAAGTTACGAGTAGGTACAAGGTGCACAACGATAATGGTAAATGACAGAAAAAAAAAAACATTGTCTTTCGAACGATCTCATAATATTTTTTTCCGATCTTTCAGCGAGTGCACAATTTTATGAATATGTAGGTTAAAGATATACAGAGTAATTTTTTATCTCGGATACCCTTTTTTATCTGTCTGTGCGTGAAAATATTTCATTGTTATCGATCGCACATGAGTTTTAATCGATATAGTCATTCCGTTACGAAGATACGCTCGAGATCTCGTCGTGATTTTTTCGGAAAATCATAGACTGACTATATCGATTAAAACTCATGTGCGAT